>JAOVYW010001990.1:0-14187 GCA_025775045.1 Hiodon tergisus
ATGAGCTTGCCTTTGACTGTGTTATTACCTGGGCATTACATGAGCTTGCCTTTGACTGTGTTATTACCTGGGCATTACATGAGCTTGCCTTTGACTGTAAACAGAGTAAACAATGCTTCACTCTTCACAACAGGGCAACACTGATCGTTTCAATTCGCTTTTCTTTCAGTTTCTCAATAAAAGTTAATGATACTGATGCCATTCCAAAGAAATATCAGTATTTATGGATGACACTGTCTAAAGCCAAAACACTGGAGAAAATGTGACCAGTCACAGCATGACCAATAAGCCTCTGTATCCTACCACTTCAGTTCCCATGACCCAGGCATTCCCATTCTGATTGGTCAGGACTGCTGGGGTTCCAGCCCCTCTCCGATGCCTTTGTAAATCTATGTACAGTCATAGAAAGGTGAGAGGTGACAGATTTTATCAGGCAGACAAATTGTACAGAACAGGACTGGACAAAAATTCTGTAACGGTTTGTTTTATGTTAGCTGTTCAACCAAAGACACGAATTGTCTATGGACATGGGTTTATGTGGGAATTATTCTATCATATTATATATTTCACGTTTAATTAATTTCTTCAGTAAAGCTATTAATAAACCTTTCCCATGTAAAGGTGCACATATTAAAAATCTCTATTTATATTTCTGTTTCTTTATTCTCTTTTGAAATACTCTTAAAGAACACATTCAAAATAAAAACTGGAGGAAAAACTAAAATAACACAGCAACATTGCAACATTTGTTTTACTAAAGTTCTCCACAGCTCTTCACGTGGTTTTAACCCATAAATAACATCTTTATAGATTTATTTTCAGAGAGAGAGAGTGATCAGCATAAACAGGACAAAGAGCACTGACAAAGAGCACTGACAAAGAGCACTGACGAATGAGAGGAAACGAAGCAAAAGAAAGCAAACAAAGCCATCTGCTGTAATGGAAAATGGGGCGGAGTGGAATGGGCGGAGTCAAAACTGTTCCACGGCTATTGTCAGAGTCATGCTTTCCCCCTTTTCACCATTTTGGACCGGTTGCCATGGTTTCAACACGGGCAATCCCTCCAGGGCGAAAATATCAGTTAAGTTTTCACTTATTGTTGTGTGATAGCTCCCACTTTCCCAAGGATTTTTAAAATACCTGTTGGTTTGTTTGTTTGTTACCTCACAGGCAGGTTGAGGCTGTGACCCGTGAGCTGGTCTGAAGGTCTGGTCCCATTGGCTGTGAGAGCGTTGGGTTGTGGGAGACACTTTGGTCTGTGGTTTCAGCAGATAAAGTCTGTTCATCGTGGCGTAGCCCGATGCTCAGAAGAGGGGCGACGTGAGCCAGCTTTCCCTTGATGCAGGCAAAGATAAAGTACAGCTCCTGGCGCACCTCTCTCTGCCAGCAGGCATAAACCAGCGGGTTGATGAGCGAGTTGGAGAGGCCCAGGAGCCACAGGTCGTTCTCAATAACGTGGTAGAGGCTGCAGCCCTGACAGAACACCTGGACGATGCTGACGACGAAGAAGGGGCACCAGGAGAGGGTGAAGCAGCCCACCAGCAGGGCCACGGTTCTCAGGGCCTTGGCGTGGCGCCAGAGCGCACGGGAGCCGGCCAGCCCCGTCTGATGGATCTGCCGCTGGTGGCTACAGGCGATCTTCAGGATGTCCAGGTAGAAGTAGAGGAAGACGGAGAGCAGGGGGAAGAAGCAGACGCAGAAGACCAGGATGATGGTCTTGGGTTGGATGACAGAGAAGAACGTGCAGAAGCCGTTGTAGTGGCTCTGCTGCATCTGGCGCACCATCCCCGGCAGGAAGCCCACGGTGAAGGAGACGAGCCAGAGCACCGCCAGGGCGCCGGCCGTGGTCCGCGCGCCGGTGATCTGCGAGTAGCGCAGCGGAAGCTTGATAGCCAGGTAGCGGTCCAGCGAGATGAGGAACATGGTGAGGATGGAGGCTGCTGAAGGGGACGTGACCAGGGCCATGCACACCAGACACCAGGTCCTGTGGGTTGGCGAGGCGTGAGCGTTGACCACGTTGGTGGCGAGGCCCGTGATGGCGAGACCCACCAGGGTGTCGGCCAGGGCCAGGTTCAGCACTAAGCACCAACTCTGGCTGCCCTTCTTGCGGATGAGCAGGAGGAGGGCCACGCCCACCAGGAGGTTGGTGCCCACAATTAGGGTCGACCCCACGCCCAGGATCCAGGCCAGGAGCTCGGTGTCCAAGCCCGCCGGCACCATGGTTGTTCCGTAGGCTGGTGTAGGCGCAGGGCAGTTAGCAGATTGGTTGTCCTGCCCTGCGTGTCTCATGGTCAACTGCTTCTGACTCCGTTACCGCCCTCCGCATGTGGGGAGATGCACAGCTCGCACAGCGATCACAGCCTGCACAGCGATCACAGCTCGCACAGCGATCACAGCCTGCACAGCCACCCTGGTCCAGTAGTGAAGCCTGTTCTTCCTCTTTTCGTGTAGCACTCCAAACCAAACATCTGCAGGAGTGGTAATGACAAATATAATTCCTCAGGATTAAAAAAAGAAAAAATAAGTATGATTTTTATAGCTGCAAGCTGTTGCACAACAAGACTCTGATCGATGCCAAGATAGCAGAAAGGTCTCATGACATCAGAACAGCTTCTGTCTTTAAAAATAAAGCTTCACACCATGTCATGGATGAAAATGTAAAATCAGCGTCTGGCCACTCCTAAGAGGGCAAAGTTTCTCTCCGAGTGTCAGCGGATCCCCTCTGTCTACATTCCTGGTGCGGACAACTCAGATGGACACATCATTTTCCAGGAGGTCCAAGGCTGAGTTTGGGGCGATGAATGGGCAGATAAACCCCATTGGGGAAAACCCAAAAAAAAAATTATAAAAAAAAAAAGGTCGTTATTGTCTTCGGAGTGGTCTAAGCGGTCAGCTGCATCGATTTTTCTTCGTGACCGCAGTTCTGTCCAGATGCCTGCAACTGAGATAGCAAACAGGGAGTGACAGTCTCCTGGGGCAGATTCTTATGATGTCTCATCCGCTTGGTTTGCGTAAGCCAACTGTATTAAACAAGCATATCCATAAACACAACTAACCCGGAGGGCAGAGAAAACAGCACCAAATGGCTTCCTCTCACACACAGCCAATCGCTGGCCAGATCCTTCCGTAGTTCTAATATTCGGCTTCAATAACTGTTGTTGAGTCCAAAATGTGCTGAAAAAAAGTATTGTACCAATGTAGGGGGAGAAAAAGATGATGGCTCTTTTTCTCTAATGGTGATTGTGTTGACAGTACGGTTTGGATGTAACCCCCCCCCCCCCCACACACACACACACACACACACACACACACACGCTCTCATCAGTTGCCGGTCAACACAGGGTGTATTTAACAGCGCGTTTTACCTAACTCCAAAGAAACAAGGGAGATACAGGGGGAGTTTGTGTACAATTCCGCCCTTTGTTTCTCTTCTAGAAGCACTCAGGCCACAGAGACGGCCAGCTCCGATTACCCAATCTGACCAATTGCAAAACAGGCCTATTTTTGCACCCTTGTCTCAGTCATCAACTAAGTCAAGGTGAACTTTGTTTATTACATAACATTTTTATCTGAGAATATAATTACAGATATGGTTATAAAAATACTGCCAGAGCAACCGATCCAAGGGATCATAGCATCCTAGGAAAAGTGGCAGTTATATATATAAAAGTGGCAGTTATATATATAAAAGTGGCAGTTATATTTAGAATTTTAGGAGTGAGAAATTGAATAAGAATTGGTGGCGATTACACATATATTTTATTAATCATTGTTTTGAGACGGATTATAATATTATAAAACTATATTGCATTTATAGCCCTTATTGTGGCATTCTGCGTCTTTCGGCTTCATTCAGTGATATTGAATTTTATCTATTCTTGCAGGTAGTAAATTCTTAAAATCCTAGAAGTTTCTAATTTAATCAGTTTTAGTCTGGATTTCAGTATTTGGGCTATCATTGACCTATATAAGGTTTAGAGAAGTAATAGTTTCCATTCCAATCATTGGAAGTTGTATTTTGTGTTCAGTATAATCTATGTTATTAACTATAGATTACTAACTAGTATGTTATTAAATATGTTATTACCTTAATCTTTGGCCCAATCTTCTTGTCCGAGACGTGTGCTGCGGGTCTGATTAGACAGATATTTCAATTGGCAAACCCCTGACCACTGACAGGCACTGACAGCCTAATTTGGGTGTCAGTAATTTGGGTCGTGTCCGGCCTGGGAGTGTAGCTTGACACGGGTAGACAGAGCGCTAGTCTAAAGCCCTTATTATTTAAAAAATGTTTGATTCCGAAAACAAGCAACCGTTTATAAAGAACTAGACAAACCAACCACTGACCTTTATAAATTTTGTGTTCAATCAAATCCAAATCCATTTTTAAAATCCCCTCAGCAAATACATCCCTGCTGCCTCCCTTTTGAAAGTATTTCACAAAATGAGGTCCTGGCTGTGGGTGTGGCTATGGGCGTGGCCCCACAAATCAGTCTAGGCACACCTAGAAGCGGCAAGCTAAATTATCAGAGCGGTTTAGTCAATTTTAGTGTGGTACAAAGCTGACAAGTTTCTCAAATGCACCTATGTACCTATCCTTAACCTAGGTTTCACAATACGCAGGTTAAGCCCGTTTGTATCTGGTCACATGGTCTTATTATACAGGCACGAGGCAGCACTACTAAAAAACTGATTTTCACTCAGTTTGAGTTGCGTAGATTTTCAGTATGGAAAACCAACCCCAAAATGTATCAAAAAATCTTCCCATGTAAGCCAGTACACAGGAAATGTCTTTAAAAAGTTAGATATTTCATAAATGATTGGGTATTTGCACCGTCTACCTCATGGCCAACCTAGAGTGAAGATGATTTCTGGTTACGAGGTGCGGACTGCCATCTTTATTTGTCATAGATCCGTACTGGCGTTTCCAACACACAACCGCCACTTCAAGAGAGTAAAAACCACTGGAACAACACTGATTAGTGGTCTGTCTTCCTCAGAGCTGCGATGTGTTGCCGTTATATCGCAGCTCATCTCTGAACACAGAACTGTCACGGTTGCTGAGAAGCTGCACATTCTCTGAGTCAGACCAAGCGTATACATTGAGCCCCTGCTTTCGCCGGCAAACGCACCAGTGACCCAGACAAGCCTGAATGATGGATAACAAGAGGGCTGAATCCACGTGGAGGAACAACTTTGTTTACAACAACAACAACAACAACAACAACAACAATAAACCCTGGCTCTGCGGCCATACAATGTGGAAATGTTACTGAAACCTGCTGGATTTTTCACTGCCATTCACAGCACCTCCTGGTCAGCAGTAATCGTGCCCACCGCTATGCAAAGGCCGACATTTTGATCCTGTGAGCTCACGCGCTGGCCTACTCCTCGTCTGCTTTTCATTTTAATCCTCGCCCCGGGTCTTGACCCAGCAAAGGAACTTCTCCAAGGAAGAAAACAAGCTTACTTTGCTGACTGGTATCTCTGGTTTTACCCTGGACTGAAAAGGGACTGAAGATGTCATTAAAGAGAAGACTACTGTCCATGCTGTTGTGTTGTGTCTATTGCGTGGCCTCGCTGTTCTGTCTGAACCCTAACCGTAACAACTGCATCTCCTTGGGAGCCCGGTGAGTGTGTGTGCGTGGTGCCTGCGCACGCATCTGACTGAATCTTCAACCTGTACCGATATATTGTGTGTAAGTGTGCTGTGAGTTCCAAAAGACCCACTGTAATTCAGTGCGATTCAGAGTTAATGTGGCCAGTGACGTGGGGGGATGGGTGTCAATAACTGAGATTGGGCTGCGAGACTAAACTACTGATGGCATGTACTTTTTTTTGTGTGAAGCTTCCACACGCGTACACGTGTGTGTGTGTGTGTGCCTGTGTTTAAATAAGCGAGAAAAATACAAATATAAAATAAATATATTTGTAGCAGTGTGTAGTATATTCGTTTTAAACGTGTTTCTGTGAATATCTCATAAAAGTTTGTCAATTTACAATTCCTGAGGATAAAAATAATCTCAGTTAAATTGCTGTCTCTTAATGATTTAAGTCAAATAAAACGTATTTCTGTCTATTGAAATAGATGCCTGGGACAGCTGAAATGAATGATGGACAAACCGAAACCAAGCAATGTTTTTACCACCGCTAATGTTGCATAAGATTATGATTTGTAACAAAAGTACCCTTAATATATTGCAGGAATCTGTTGACTGTCGTTCAGCAACTGTACCAACGCGCGCTGAGACTGCTGCGTGCAACCATCTGACGGCCAAGGAGACCTTCCTAAGTCAACATCGAAGTCAGTACCTAGCTAAACCAAGTCTACGATCCACAAAACAAAAAGAATAAAAATAACGGAAAGTGACCTCTCACGTGGGATGTGGACTCCATTTGGTGTCACTTGAAGTTTTAAAATCAGGACTAAGTTTTTACTGTTTCACTCTCGCAACGTGAAAATAATATGGCGGGGAAAAAAGATGGTATTATTAGCACATTAACCAATTTATACTCAAATGGAGAGGAAAAACCGACAGTTTGAATTTTCTTTTAGGTAAATCTACCCATCAAAATCGACTCAGAATGTGATTCAACATCGCCCTCTCCTGGAAAAAACGCGTTTGTGACGTTGATCTCCGGAAGACGTCTCTGTCAAGACACGAGTAGCATAAAAAGCAGAATTCTAGGTTTTGTTAATTGTTCTGTTGGTCCATTTACATCTGCAAAACTACAATTTCCAGTTATGATTTTGCAAAGGACAAAGCAAATACTAGATCGGAGCGATTTATGTATAGTCCAATACATCAATATATTCTTAGCGATTCCACATGTCTACAGAAATGACCTCTGCCAAAATTGAAACGAAATCTTATGTTGTGCTCTCTACCACACCTGATTTCATATGGACCAGAAGGATGGAACTCTATTATCTTTGATGGGAACACTATGCACCAGCTGGAAGCTTGGGTGTATTTATCTATACAATGACGTATTTATCTACACAATGACGTAGAGTTTTCAAAATCACTTATTTCATGAAATATGTTTTTTTTGGGTTTACGTTTGCAATAACATTACATTATATATTTTACATTCAACGATTGAAAATCACAGTGTCTTGGTAAGGGGCACGTGATCTTTCAAATTATTTGGATTGGATTGTTTAAGCTCAGCCAAATGGTAATGCACATGTTTTTGACTGCATTGAAAGCATGCGATTTTCTTTCATAGTCACAGTGTAACCAAATGTATTAAACTTGATTATGATTCTTCTCACAACATGTTCTTTGGTTGGTAATTTCTATTGAGTGAATTCTTAATAAAATAAAGAAGGCAGTGAGCTCATATCAGTTACTTAACGGGTGTTCTTGTCAATGCCTTTAATGTCATTAATGTCTCTGTGTAGCCAAAAATGGCAAAACTACTACAGTTTTTAATCAATAGCAACTATTTGGTTTTTCATATAACTTCTAAATAATATTGCCCCTAAAAGCATAAAATTTAACTGAATATTTGCTAATAGAAAGGATCTATGGTTTCCATGAACCAGCTTGCCCTTTGAGATATGATGAAAACTTAAACTTTAAAATTACATTAAAAACCTCACCAGATAACCAAAAGGATTTTAGACACATATAAAGACATTCCCGGACTAAAACAAGAATATGTTCCACTTTGTTATTATGGTGACGTCACTGTAGACAATGACTTTACCCGCTAATGGACACAAAACTAATTCAAGCATTATTATGCAGCAATGTCAACAGTACATTTCTAGCTGTCCAAGTGGATGAATGTAGAAATTGACAGCTGTGTAAGTCACTTCGGATAAAAGCGCCTGCTAAGCAACTAAATTGCAAATTGCATAGTAAATGAGGGAAATAAGGGCAGACACACCATAAACGCCATGGTTTTTTCTTGATATATGTGATTGCCTTAAGCAGGGAACAAACCAGTGACACTTATTCAATTTATACATATATCTTATTATATATTTTTACATTTTGCATGTTAGTCATTTTGCAGACGCTCATATGTAGAGCGACACTGAAGTGCATTTTTACCAATAATCGTACTATCGGTACGAATGATAACAAGGAGAAGCAGAGAAAGAGCGAAGGCGTATTGATCTGATTTATTTTATACCAAAACCTTATTATTTTATTTACTGTTTTAGTAGTGCTACGATTCGACACCACAAGTGAATAAAGTCGTTCGTGTATTGCGTTCAGGTCAATATTTTGATTTTTAAAAGGTATGTGACATCATTTCCAAACAGAGTCTGGGACTTCCGGTTCTGTAGTTCCTGTTCCTGCGCATGTGAAAATGGGGAGCTAGACGAATAAGTTTTCTGCTGTGTTTTCCTAAGTTTCTTCTCATGTGGTCGGTGCTATGGGGAGGGTAATAAAATAACAGTGGAAAGTTCTATGTGAGGACATAGGTAAGCGTGCCCCATACGTAATAGCATTATTATTGACTTTTTATCTTTATTTTAAATTTTTAGTGTGCCGGTTTTCATATTTGTCGATTGCCAGCTAGCCAAATTGCTATCAGCGCTTGGTGAACAAAGTTCATCTCTTTAAGTTAATTGATTTATGCAGTATTATTTGCATACTCGAAGGGTGAAAACGTTTCTGTTGGCAGCTAATACCAGACCGCCTGTGCGCACGTCGAATTCAAGGACTTCGCCATGACTGTATTTAGCCTGCTAGCTGACTAGAGCGAGAGATGACGGACTAACCCGTTGCCGGTTCAAATAAGGGAGTGGGTAGGTCTTAGATAAATTTTAGCCAACTACTGGTCAGTAAAATGGGATTGACGTAAACTGCATCCAATGGCATTCGTCACCTATTGCGCTGGCGCTTTCATGAAATTTTAATGTACAGATTTCATTCCGGTGTAGAATTTTGCCTATGCACCAGATGCAGTCGGGGCTCCCTTGCGTTGATGTGAAGATCGCGATGTCATTTTTTGTGCATTTAAAATGTTTTAATTATTTGTATTGCGGTGGCTTGTTGCTGTTTTTAGCCGGTCTGCATCACACAGAAGGATCCAGCACAGAAATGACCAATTTGAACTGGAAACCATTTATCTACGGGGGGATGGCCTCCATTGTCGCGGAGTTTGGTAAGCGCTAAAATCTAAATACTGTACAATGGAAATCCACGATTTTTCTCCAGCCGTGTGGTAGACGTTATACTTATTTATGTGAAATAATTAGGAGCATTTTGACGCAGAATGAGCGTTGAAAATCAAATGTCAATTGCTTTCGCTCCGTTTAGTCGTCATTGCGACTGTTCACGTTTTACCACTAAACAACGTACCGACGTCGCAAGTAGAAACCAAACGATAGTCGCGTTTGGTTACCGAACCAAGTACAAGCGAATAACTTCGTGCGATGAGATCGCTGCTGCAGTATTGCGAGACAGTTTTCCAAGGTGTGTGTGTGGCATACGGTTTTGCATTTGAAAAGCGTGGGGTTTGCAGGTGCGTGGCAGAATTGACACTGCTGTTCTGTGCTTTTCCTGAATGTGAAAGACAAAACGTCATCTAACTGCGTTCCACCAGGCACCTTCCCCATTGACCTTACGAAGACCCGGCTCCAGGTACAGGGCCAGGGACAGTCGCACTGCGCGGAGATCCGGTATCGAGGCATGTTCCATGCGCTGCTGAGGATTGGCCGGGAAGAGGGCGTACTGGCACTTTACTCTGGGTGGGTCTGCAGATCTCAGGGCGTGTGAATTCCTCCGCGCGTCTGAATTCAGACCGCGCGGCGGTACTCTACTGGGCTGGATTTTCAGGATTTGGTGAAGTTATTCTGCACTCCCCCCCTCCCCCGCCGCCGTTTTTTTTTAGCTCGTTAACGAATTAACAGTAAATAAGAAGTACAACATCTGTGTTGGGTAGTTTTGTGTCCGTTGGTCCGAGGTGACATGGTCCAGATTTGAGTCAGAATCCTGTTCTGCAGGCGGGCAAGGTTGGATATTTTAATCTGTTGGTCTCTCTTTTTGTTTCGTTTTGAAGGATTTCTCCAGCTCTCCTGAGGCAGGCCTCATATGGCACCATCAAGATTGGTACTTATAACACTCTGAAGAAGCTATTTGTGAGCCACCCCGAAGGTGGGTCCTGACCATACGTGCGTTCGTTTCCTTTCTTTTGCTCTGTCTTTTCTTAAAGTTCATTTCTTGCACTCCGGTATTCCCGAGGAAGGAGTGGCTCAAAGTCTGTCTCTCCCAATCCTGTGGAGGGTGAGTAACGTTTCAGACCTGCTGCCCTGGACAGTAAAACTGCTCTGACCGGACCTGGTCAATACTGTTGACCTGGTCAAGACCAGTCTGCCATGCCCTTCATCTCTGCTTGCCGTTGTAAGGATTTTAATGATGTATAGATTCTGACAGTCCTGGAGGTCATACAGGAAGTTACATCACAGGGTTCGAATCATAACTCCGGTTGATGGAAAATACTAATACAGTTGTTAGGCTTTCTGCTGATTTTTTTTTAATGGATCGAGCAGGGCAGGTAATAAATGTGATTTCACCAACGGTAAAGACCACATGTTAGACTACATGGTAAAAAAAAAAAAAAAGACCACAGATAGCCTACACGTATCCATTAAATTAGCGCGGTCTCAGCGAGAAATGCTTTCAGGACAAAGTTTATCAAATGACAGTGGAGTCATGTGACTTTTTAAAACCAGGGAGCGTCTTGTTTGCGTTTGCCAACCGTCTTGGCAAACAGGCAAAAGGCTCCAGTGGGAGAGGAACGGCTCCATTACAAGCCCGACCGGAGGTCCCCGGCAACTGTGGGTTTACCCACCCCGCGATACGCGTAGTAACGGAGAGAGTCTGTTGTTGTCTCATCACTCTGCGTGCTTTGCCTGGATGCGCCAATGTGTGTTGAATGCTTGTTTTGATACAGGCTTTGGTTTGCCTGGCGGTCGGGGGCCGATCGCCCGTTCTCCTGCCAATATGAACGGCGCACGGACCAACACTAACTGTTGGTCACATTGATCAAGGACGACTGTAACTATTGTTCTAAACTCAATCCATTTTCTCCTCCTTTTTCACACCTGCTTCCGCTGTAGATTTACCTGGCGACTAATGATAATTTTGTCCTAATTGCTCAAGGTCTCTCATTTGAATCCATGCGTTGAAGGTGCAGGACACAATAACACGTCCTTCTGATGATACATTTTTATTACCTTTTTGGAATGATGGCAGATCCAAATGCAGTACAGACTGCATAATTATATATATCTATATATATATATATATATATATATTTTTGTTGTTGTATTAAACTGGATCATGCTTTTTGTTTTTGTATTGCTTACATACAGTGCCCATACGTTACTTGCCCATACGTTACTTGCCCATACGTTACTTGATGTATGTAAACCCATTGGAAGTGCTCACCAGAATACTGCATGCCTCTCTGACATTTTGTCTAATGAAAGTCTAATCCTGGAGAATCGTAGTCTCTGTTGGCCCTGTCTGTACTGCGCGCCACAGTTCTGTGCAGGGGGCAAAGGCAGTCTTAACGGCTGGCGTGTCTGTGCTGTTTCGCAGATGAAACCATGGTGATCAACGTGTTCTGTGGGGTCGTGTCCGGCGTCTTGTCGTCCTCCCTGGCCAACCCCACCGACGTTCTCAAGGTAAAACCACAAACGTGCTCTTTTGCCTGCGCCGGTTTACACAGCCGCGGCAGATGCCGTTCTGCTACACCTTAAACGCTCCCTAAAACGGCGTCGTGCAGTAGATTTGATTACCTTGCCGCTGCAGCTGGTCTTTAGCTTTTTGCGCGCCCCTCGTACCAGCGTGCCATTTAGAGTGGCCTCTTCGTTCCAGATCAGAATGCAGGCTCAGGGGAGCCTTCTCCAGGGGAGTATGATGGCAAACTTCATCAACATCTATCAGCAGGAGGGAACGCGTGGGCTTTGGAGGGTGAGTGTGCGCCCTCAAGATCGGTGTGGATCTCCCGTTGCTTTCACCTGTGCAGAGGAAATATCTGTGCGCTATGGTGGTTTATGAACTCCCCCTGACGGTGCGTTGCTTATTAAAGAAGGCAAAAGTCCCGGAGAAGTTTAATTAAATGGTCAAAATTGCACGTATGCTCAATATGCAGGCCAGTGCAGCACGTGAGCCTGACTATTACTCAACCAAGTCCACGTTGCTGTGCTTGCAGAAGGCGGTGCAATCCGATTGGTTATTTAATGTGCGTGCGACACAGGATTTGGTGTTTCTGCTCTGTGGAAAGTTCTGAGAAGTGGTTGCCCGGCAGGTAAAGTCGGGAAAAGGTTCTGACACGGGTCCAAGAACCGCCTGTTCCAGTCTGCTTTTGTGTTCTGAACAAACCCACCGTTGTCAATGTTCTGGACATTTTCTCCAGTTTAACGATGCGTTGTCAGGAGGCTATAGTCTTTATGGCTCTGACGAGTCCGATGGATTTGCGTGTGTTTCGCGTTTTTAGCTTTGTGCTTTCAGCAACGGTGCAGTGCTTTTTTTCTGCAGCAGTACCACCGTTTTAAAAGCCCTTTGTTTCTGTGTTTCTCCCCATTGGATTAGCCAGGATTAGGTATCTCCAGCACAGCAGTGCTATTGAGTCAATAAGCTCTGTTACAGTTGTATTAAAGAACGTGGACGCGGACGGGGACAGCCGTTATGTTCACTAAGCGCCGATGTCTCCTCCACCCAGGGGGTCATCCCCACGGCACAGAGGGCTGCCATCGTGGTGGGCGTGGAGCTTCCCGTCTACGACATCACCAAGAAGCATCTCATCCTCTCTGGCCTCATGGGAGACACCATATACACGCATTTCATGTGAGTTCTGCGACGGGTCCGCGTAACCGAGCTTGCTGTCCGGTCCGCGCTCACCCCCTCCCCTCCTGCAGTTCCAGTTTCACGTGCGGCCTGGCGGGGGCGTTGGCCTCCAACCCCGTGGATGTGGTCCGGACGCGGATGATGAACCAGCGCGTGCTTTCAGGGAACCCCATGTACAAGGGCACACTGGACGGGGTCATGCAGACCTGGAGGAACGAAGGCTTCTTCGCCCTCTACAAGGGCTTCTGGCCCAACTGGCTACGTCTAGGTCCCTGGAATATTATTGTATCCTTTCAGGTGACCAGGCGTCCTCTAACGTTCGCCATGGTTTCCTCCTGGAATTTATTATTATTATTATTATTAACTCACCAAGATCTTGTGTATTTAATGTGTTGTTTATGTGGAAGATCAGTTATGTGATATCAAGGACAAGTAGAACACAGTGAGCCTATAATCACATTTAAAAAAAAAACCTGTCATATCATAACGTTATCACCTGGTTGTTTTTTAATGAATGCTAGCAGCACTGGATATGGCATTCTGGCCAACAGATGGGTTAAGTGCCAGGGCAATGTAATGATCCAAACTCCAGCCTCAGTAAATCATTGCATGGCTTCAGGGTTCTTTTGGACATCTGTTCTGGCTTTGTACGTGTTTGGTGGAGATCGGAGTCTAGCTAGACAGCAAGGCAGTTTTGTCGTCGGTTAACAAACAATAAGAAATAACATGAAAAGGTATTGAGCAGGTTTGAAGTGTGACTGTGTGTGTAGTGTGTCTGTGTGTGTGTAGTGTGTGTGTGTGTGTGTGTGTTTCCCACTGGTTCTGCCCGCTTTCCTTGACGGGAGGATCAGTTCTTCATAACCTTCGAGCAGCTGAAGAAACTTCCATTATAGCCTGGACAGACAGGACCACACCCTGGGACCAGTGCGTGTGTGTTTCTCTGTGCGTGTGTGTGTGACTGTGTATGTGTGTGTGACTGTGTTTCTGTGTGTATTCGCATGTGGGTTTATGTGTGACTGTAGTGTAGTGTGACTGTAGTGTAGTGTGACTGTGTGTTTAGTGTGACTGTGTGTAGTGTGACTGTGTGTGTGTATAGTGTGACTGTAGTGTGACAGTGTGTGTAGGGTGACTGTGTGTGTGTGTAGTGTGACTGTGTAATGTAGTGTGACTGTGTAATGTAGTGTGACTGTGTGTGTGTGTAGGGTGACTGTGTGTGTGTGTGTGTGTGTGTAGGGTGACTGTGTGTGTGTGTAGGGTGACTGTGTGTGTGTGTGTGTAGGGTGACTGTGTGTGTCTGTGTGTGTGTGTATGTAGAGTGACTGTGTGTGTGTGTGTAATGTAGTGTGACAGTGTAATGTAGTGTGAC
>JAOVYW010001991.1:0-13519 GCA_025775045.1 Hiodon tergisus
TGACAGGGAGAGACAGAAGTGTGAGAGAAGTTCTCTCCAGTGTGACAGGGAGAGACAGAAGTGTGAGAGGAGTTCTCGCCAATGTGACAGGGAGAGACAGAAGTGTGAGAAAAGTTCTCTCTAGTGTGACAGGGAGAGACAGAAGTGTGAGAAAAGTTCTCTCCAGTGTGACAGAGAGAGACAGAACTGTGAGAGGAGTTCTCGCCAATGTGACAGGGAGAGACAGAAGTGTGAGAAAAGTTCTCTCCAGTGTGACAGAGAGAGACAGAACTGTGAGAGGAGTTCTCGCCAATGTGACAGGGAGAGACAGAAGTGTGAGAAAAGTTCTCTCCAGTGTGACAGAGAGAGACAGTGTGAGACCTGAGAACTCGCCGTCTCAACGTGAACTCCACCTGCTGGAGTCAATTGCAGATGACACGGGGCGATCTTGTTGATTGCCACTAGACTACGTAGTGAGCACACTAACGAAAGCACTCAAAACGAAATAGTGGTCGAAGCTGCATGTAAAGCTGTTCGAACCAGACATTCATTGGGTACTCGAGACTTGGGGCATTTAAATGTTTTAAAAGGAAACCAGTAAAAACAAACCACTTTCAGTTTAACGCAGGGTATACGTTTGGTTCACTCTGCTGTGTTTTGTTGCCATGACAGTGCACTATATACCCAATCGCTGCATAACGGCTCACATAACGGTTTCATATTAGCCAAATGAAAGAAGAAGAAAAAAGTTAAGCAATTGCTAAACAATAGCGAGTATACCTAAATATCAGAGGGCACGGATGATGTAATGTTCAGCAGCAGAGGAGAAAGGGATTACAGGTGAAGGCTTGGGGTGGCTGCTAAGCAGAAGACTTAGAGTCTGTGTGCCACGCGGATCGCCGTGCGGGGCAGACAGACGGAGGCTGCTTACATAACAAACGAGATCAGGCGAATAAAGACTTTTAAAAACTGCACGGCGTTTTGCGGCCGGTCTGTTCAGGGAGGACACGTGACCGGCTCGGATGAGGGAAACAAGATCAGCTACAGCTGGGAGAGGTGGAGAGGGACAGGCGACTCATCTGTCATCTGCCCGGCCCCTGTCGAAATAAACACCCCAAAGTGGGAGGGGGGGGGGGGGGGTTGGACCGCACTTAGGCACAAAAACGGCCCCGACTTTCACAAATCAAATTACACAGAAAGCTTTAAGCGATGTAAGTTGGTGTGAAACTGATATGGAGCTGTCGTTTCGGTTGTGTGACACAAATAAGTAGATATCGAAAACAATGACTTCAGCTTTAGCCCAGCAGAGACCAAAGTGGCCGTGTGTGGATGAGACAAACTCCCATTCTGCTAATTCTGCACGCGTCTGATTCTGATTACTGACATTCCGGAATGGGTCAAAGCCCATTCTAGAACCAGTGATTAACCTAGCAAATAATATAGTGCAAAATAACCCTGCTAGGATAGTCATTCCCCAGGATACAGATGTATAGTACACAAGTGCCACAAACTACCACCTACTCCACCACAGCAACTGCCCTTGGGTGAACTTTCAGAACGCTCACCCATTCATTCAATGCACTTTACTGCTGTCAACCTCCACAGCCAAAACTTTACAACACGGTTGAAGTCCATCACTGATCCCTGCCTTTACACACACACAGTGGCACTTCCTCTCAGACACAATACTCCGGAAAATCAATCCTCTCTGGCGTATAGGGTCAATGACTGCTTTACGTATGACGCGGAACAAAGGAAACACTTTTACACATCCACAATTTCTCCACAACTTCCAAATTCTAGGGGAGCACATTTAATTCATGTCGTCGATACTATTGTAACAATGTGGTCAATCAAACACAGTGTCTCAGTTGAGCCAGTCCTACCTCAGAAAAGAAACCCACCATGGCCACGAAGTCAACACAGCAGACGTGCTGTATTCCTTCCTATATTCCATGCTGACAACGGGATCTGGCTGATCAACGTGCAGATCATAACATGTAGAACTCACCATTCTCAGTCTGGTCCTTAATATCAGCCTCACTGTTCTGGTTTGGACTGTCGGACTGCCCTGCATCTATGGAGGTAACAGAAGGGAACACGTTAAGGTTCTGCGAAGGAGGGAGTTCAGACACAGAGACTGTTTACCCATAAATAAATAAGAAGTAAGAAGGGTTCAAAATTGAGCTGCATGAACGCGCAGACAGGCCCGAGGTAATTCCTTCAGTTTTTCACAATCTGCAGAAGTTGTGCCGTCACATGCCACATGCGACTGTGTTACAGGATCCCAACGCAGAAGCGTTGACATACACGTAGCTGTTCTGTGCATTAAAGTGAACTTGATCTTCAAGTGTCTGTATGCTATTAGATTGGTGGAGGCTGGTTCACACCCCGGGGGAGTTCCAGAAGTCACACAGGAGTTTTCCTCCAGCAACATCATTCTAACTCATCTGCTTCTGGTGCCAAGGTGCCAACCCCCCCCAAAAAAAAATCCATGCCATCGACCACAGCACGTGGTCTCAGTTCTCATCCAATGTGTGTATTTCTCCCAGTTCAGTTAGACTTGCTAAAATGTCCCTGTGCCAACACCTTCTGAACACTTTTGCTTGGGGTTACACAGAATATATTTCCCTGGTCTTCGGATAACAGGAGCCCCCCCTCATTTGACCACCACCCATTAGAGTGGAGACCGAGGTTGTGAGGATAGGTTCCCTGCAATGGTGAACTGCTGTGGTTTTAAACCACCAGTTAAAGTGGCCAACTTTCACTTGAGTGTCTCCTGCTAAATTCAGAATGGCCAGACTGGTGCAGTATTAGCGAGGGGAATCCTGTCAGGCTGTGGGAAACCCTGAAACCAATGGTCTGAACTCCTCACAAAGATCTCCATAAAGAGGAACATTTAGTCAACAATCATTGATATGCATAATAAGCTTTTTATGCTGATATTTACATTTAAGTATTTTAAAAATGGTTACAAACGTGCAATGCACAATAATTTGTGATATGCACAATATTTTGCGGTTATTAAGTTTATTAGCTTATTGTCTACCTTTCACAGATCCTGAAATAAATGAATACAACTTTAGTGTAAAATAATAAATCTGAAGGTATCACTGTGAAACCTTTCCCAGTTTTTCACATTGGCTGGGCACTGCTTGTACGCAATCTGTCTAAGATTATGGGGCCTAAACCTGTAAGATTCAACAAACCTGAAATAAATGAACGTGGAGGAGATGTTACGGTTTTGTTTCCTTTGTAAACCGAAAACCGAAATCCTGCAACCTACAGATACAAATGCTGGCTAAAGCAGTAAAAAAAAAACTACAAAAAAGTAAAGTTAGTTGCATTTTTTAATTTGCTTTCAGATCATTATTATTATTATTTTTATTTTTTTACAAGCGTTTTGAATATCTAGATTTTAGCAGGCAAGCCACATTGAAAAAGAACAAAGCAATCTATCATCTAAAAACAAGCCAACGCAAACGCACTCTCCACGCTGACAGGAATAACTTTTAATTTCGTAAAGAGGTGAGAAAAAGGCAGTAGAGAACAGAAAAACAGGGGAGACAATCTGAAGAACAAATTTTAAAAAGAAGTTTGGGTCACCCTTATTCTGGCATTGAAAGTAAACAAATTAGAGACTTGTTTGCATTCTGCTCAGGGTTGCAGTCTGCACCAACAGATTAAAACAAAGGCAATCTGGAGGCCTGGCAGCTAAATCCTCCCCCCAGCAACAGCACAGACATCTCTGAAAGAGGGGACATCAGGGAGGGGGGGGGGGGCGGTGGTTGCTGGGTGTGCGTGGGGGTGTACTTTCACACAGTCTGAGAGTGGCCCCCTAAAAGAAGAGCTCTCACCCTATTCCCCTGGCTAATTAAACATGCAAATGAGGCGTGAGACCCAGATTCTGTGTGTCACACCTGCATTTGCTTCCATTGAGGGCCCTCAAAAAATACCCAGAGAGAACAACAAACAACAAAACAGGGGGACACAAACGTCCCCATTCAACGGGCCGACCCGCTCGTTCTGTCACACCCTCAAAGAGTCTGAAGTAATAGTGCAGTCTATATCTCCTTTAGTCGCCATCTCTTTGACTATAACGCAAAATGGGCGGAGCCATCCAGGCCTATCTTTATTAGACCCTGTCTAAATGGCGTGGAAACCTTGAACACAAACAGAATCTTAGCTCAATGAAGAGACTAGGCATTAATTCATCAAGTAGCGTGATGAAGAACTCATTTCAACATGTCGCAGATTTTGGGTCTCATACGGCACTTGCAACCGCCCCCCCCCCCTCCCCCAACCTGGTGGAAGATTGCGATAATGAGTTCAAGCAGCCGGCGCATCTACTGATAAAAAACCACAGTGAAAATGACTAGAGAACCACATTCACTTCCGAGCAGCCATTCTTCTCATTGTCTCGCTGTGGGCCGTAGACATTGAAGAGCTGGGTGTGAACACGCAGTCAGCCCAGCGCCTCTCTTGACCCGCCGGTCTCCGGTTCTCACACTCGATTCAGGCCGAGACTCCGAGAACCCTGGCCTCCGTCATTATTCAGGGACAAAAACCGTCTGTAGCCCTCGCAGATCTCTGTCCCTGCGTGCCGATCTCACACCAAGTGTTTTCCTGTAATCCAATTTTGTACTGGAACCCCCCCCCCCCACCCAAAAGGGGCTCTCACACACTCCACTCAGTGACAAGTAGCCCGATGAAAGGGGCCCAGAGACTTCATTTGGAAACACAAACATGCCTCTCTGTGCCGTCAACAGAAGGTGAACCCAGAGGTCTTGACTTATTGTTCTCACAATTATTGTCCTCTTGGTTTACTAAAAAAAACCAAAAAAAACACAGCTTCTCCCACAAAGATTAGAAGATTTATTTAATACTTACCAGGAATGATTAAAGAACAGAAAAACCATTGGCTTATATCTGACCATGAAGTCTGAAAATGTGTGTAAGAAATGTAGAAACATACCCAAAAGACAAGCAAAACATGCCTGTCCAACTGCGGATTTCGCAGTTGGACAGGCACGGACAGATAAATGAAATAAACGGATTTATAAAGTAAACCTTTCACCTCTTTTGAAGGGCTCAACGTTTTGGCCAAACCCCTTTTTGAGTAAATAGAGGGTGTAGGTGTTACAGAATTCCACAGAAAATTCTGTTCTGTTCTGTTCTGTTCTCTTTCTAACTGTTACTTAGAATTCTTATGTCAGAAAATGTAGATATAAGAAGTCCAATAACGTGGTTCTTTATCCACACGGATGTGAAGTGAAGGAGGGTGAAGAGTTTTGGGGGTGAACTCCTGACTACGTTAGGGGGAACGGGCCACAATGCCTTTCACTCATCTCAGAGAAAGCTCACCCTTTCCTCCCACCTTCTGTCACGTCACTCCCGGAGCAACAAAGAGCCCAGCGACCGGGAAACCCGGGCTGACTCCGATCTGCCTGGGCCCAGCGTTTCCACGGGATCTCTGGGAAATGTCAAACTAGGGAGCCCTTTGGCCCAGCGCTTAAGAGATTATTTCTGCTGCTCCCCTTTCCTAAAATAGGTTCTCTACATATGAAGTGCAATGTCTAGGGTAAATAGGGAGAAAAAGGAGGAGAGGGAGGGAAAGAGAGGGAGAGAGAGAGAGCGAGAGAGAGAGAGAGGGAGAGAGCGAGAGAGAGAGAGAGAGAGAGAGCGAGAGAGAGAGGGAGAGAGCGAGCAAGAAAGGGAGGGAAAAAGTTTTTGGCTCTTTCCCAGGAAGGCAAAGGGAAGCAGAATGCCATAAGTCCCTTGGGATGTAGTGAGATATACAGCCTCAGGGCCGCATTCAGTTCTCTCTCTCTCTCTCTCTCTCTCTCTCTCTCTCTGTCTCACTCTGTCTCACTCCCTCTGTCTCTCTCACTCTCTCTCAGTCTCTCTCTCTCAGTCTCTCAATCTCTCTCAGTCTCCCACTCTCTCGCTCCCTTCAGGGAGAAGGGACAGAGGTTCAAAAAAATATAAATTTAAACTTATAAACAGCCATTGATTTACCCCACCACACATGCACACAAATTTATCTGTAGAATTACAGCAGAAATGAATGTGTCCACACACAAAATGCAACAATAACAACCAAAAAAAGGAAACTGTTAAATCCATCATAGTCCAAGCTAAACACTCCTTTCTTTCTCACACACTTTATGTCACTATGGAAACAACAAGACTTAAAAGGAGGTCAGAAAATTTGACCTCATGACCATGCCATGAATATGAAAGTTACAGTGGGTCGTATAATTTCTTCCTTAAAGAAATTAAAGTGACATGTACTTTCATTACTGGCAACAATTTTTACTGAATTTAATAAAGTACATCCAGCTATGATCAATATCCCCTACAGATAAAACTAAAAAACGATTTTGCTTGAGGCAAAAAGCTACTCTATCTCATTTTTAAATTTTATTTGTTGCGATATATCCTATAGAACAGATTTATTCTACACAAATAAATCACTTCCCTCTAATAGATAAATATATTTTTCAAAATAATGGCCTCTAAAATATTAGTTCACCGCCCGGTAATTAGAGATGATTACTATGATAGAAACATGCTTTAATCAAAATAATAAATATATTTTATACTTTAATTATTTAATCTCAAGTAGGGTATATCATCAAAGCACAGCAAAATGAGCAGTTGTGTAGACAAAGAAGAGATTAAAAAACTGAAAAACACTAAGAATTAAGCTTAAACCGTTTAGCTGTTTAATTTGTCTTTTTCTCGAAAACTTTTAGGAAATGAGGTAAACTTCTTTAATAATTATCAGGCCGCATTCAATACTTAGTTAGAGACCGATATTTAACAGATTTATAATAAATACAAATGTAAACACACACTATATCATACTACATTTTATTTATAACAGAGAAATGTCTAGCCCAAATAAAAATAATAATAATTTTAATATATATGTTAATAACAATTAAAAATATATAATGTGATATAATACAGCATTTTTATTTATCTCCTTTTTGACAGCAGTAACAAGGGAATTTCTAATTAGAATGTTTACTCTATTCCTGGTTCTGACAACAGCCTTAAATGTGCGCATGGAATTGCATTAAAAGACTGAAAGAATGGTTTCAGTAAGATTGATCAAGAGATTGAATTACGATTGATCTCTGCATGCCTGAGTTCTAAAGAATGCAGGGTTTGTTTAATTTTTTTTTAAATAGAGAGATTAAAGTGCACTTGGAATTGTAAGGCAAACCAATTATGAATATTAAATTCAGAATTCAGAAGCAAAATGGTATTGCTGTTTTGATATGTTGCAGGGTCCTTAGGCCTTCTTAATACATGAAGCGTCATTTTATATTTACAAAATGTTGGGACTTAAACAAAAGCGACTCCTACTGTGAAACAGCAACCAGGAAATTAAAATTTAAGAAAAACCATAAAAAAATATTTCCGTCCTCTTTTTCTTCTCCATCGTCATTAATCAACACAGATCCATATTCCACTCAATGCAAGACCAACACAATGTAGACCTCCCCATGTGTGCTGTGGTTCTGCTGAAGTCCATGTTTGGTGGAGACGACGGGTTTGAGACAATATGAAGCGGACCAAGCGCAGCGGCAAAAACCCCTATACAGACACCAACCGCAGTAATAATCGCATCCGAATGACAACTTTTAAACTAACTCCAGACATTGCACCTGCAGATAAAACACAAGGCCAAATAAACAAGCCCAGAGCAACTGACTTCCTCACTCCCCAACAAAAAGATTATAATTTTGGGTGAATAAGAGCTATGCCTATCAGTCCTAGTATTCCTCGGCCATTCAGGAAGAATGAAATTGGAACAGGTTTTGGCATCTTGGCAGAGAGGGGCACAGGCGAGCGTGGCTGTAAAGAAGGGGGGGATTAGCTTTGGCAGCCGGCTATCCCTCACCCTCTTCTCCCTCGTTCTCTAAGAGTCACTGGCTCCGGCCTCCGTTTGGGAGCCGGCGCTCCCTCACCCTCTTCTCCCTCGTTCTCTAAGAGTCACTGGCTCCAGCCTCCGTTTGGGAGCCGGCTCTCCCTCACCCTCTTCTCCCTCGTTCTCTAAGAGTCACTGGCTCCGGCCTCCGTTTGGGAGCCGGCTCTCCCTCACCCTCTTCTCCCTCGTTCTCTAAGAGTCACTGGCTCTGGCCTCCGTTTGGGATCCGGCCCGACGCTGCGAGACCCTTGCCAAGGCTGTCACAACCCCAGACTGCCACTCTCCTGACGCCACCTCTCACACACACGAGACAGAGGATACTTTTTTTTACCACTCTCCTTCCAGTACCCAGTGCATGCACATCTTAATACTGCGGCAAATACGGTCAAAATCCAGCCCGGGAATGAAAATACCAATACCAAAACACACACAGACATACAGCGTTAATTTTTCCATAGTTGCTGAAAGGCTGATTGTGATCATAAAGCATCACAAATGTGGACAAAATGATAAATCATCCTCAATACAGATTTAAAAATCACATATATAAATATATATATGTATATATATATAATATATATATATATACACTTTATAATTTATACTGCAATTATTATCAGTATTTTTCTTATTGATTTATCAGAAGTGCTCTTATTTTATTTAAATAAAAAAAAACTGAATAGGTTATATTTAGAGAAATGCTCAAATCAATCAATATACTTGTTGTCTATCAGTAATTTCCGGTACCGTGTTTAACTTCTTCAAAATATAAAAATTTGCCATTGTTACAATTTAATTGACGTAAGCATATATATACACTTTTTTATTCTAAATCAATTATTTCTTTACCCATTACGGCACTATTAATGAGATTTGGCTTTATTTCTTTAGGAATCTAGCTCTACGCACCACATGCAGACGTGTCAGAACGAGACACACAGCAAAGATAATTCATGGGAAGAAATCAATAAGACCACAAGGTTTTTGGGAGAGACGAGCCGTCTTTGGAAAACGCCCGGCAGCGCAGAGCGAACCCGGCCCCTGTCCAGGCAGCGCAGAGCAAACTTGGCCCAGGTCCAGGC
The DNA here is from genome assembly GCA_025775045.1 of Hiodon tergisus. NCBI lineage: Eukaryota > Metazoa > Chordata > Actinopteri > Hiodontiformes > Hiodontidae > Hiodon > Hiodon tergisus. The sequence goes on from JAOVYW010001991.1 coordinate 9,004, forward strand.
AGCGGAGAGTGAACCCGGCCAGCGGAGAGCGAACCCGGCCCAGGTACAGGCAGCGGAGAGCGAACCCGGCCAGCGGAGAGCGAACCCGGCCCAGGTACGGGCAGCGGAGAGCGAACCCGGCCCAGGTACAGGCAGCTCAGAGCAACCCGGCCCAAGTCCCGGCAGCACAGAGCGAACCCGGCCCAAGTCCCGGCAGCACAGAGCGAACCCGGCCAGCGCAGATCGAACCCAGCCCAGGTCCCAGCAGCGGAGAGCGAACCCGGCCCAGGTCCAGGCAGCGGAGAGTGAACCCGGCCAGCGGAGAGCGAACCCGGCCCAGGTACAGGCAGCGGAGAGCGAACCCGGCCCAGGTCCCGGCAGCACAGAGCAAACCTGGCCCAAGTTCCGGCAGCACAGAGCAAACTCAGCCCAGGTCCAGGCAGCGCAGAGCGAACCCGGCCAGCGGAGAGCGAACCCGGCCCAGATCCAGGCAGCGCAGAGCGAACCCGGCTAGCAGAGAGCGAACCCGTCCCATGTCCCAGCAGCTCAGAGCGACCCGGCCCAGGACCCGGCAGTGCAGAGCGACCCGGCCCAGTTACCGGGTGGGAAAGGCGATCCTGGCCATGCCATACCGGGCTGGGCTGACAGCTCACCAAAGCGCCCTTGCCGCCTGGTGAGAATGCCCAGAGGGAAAGAAAGCAAGAAACGCATGATTTCACTCTTGGCAAGGACTCCATAGGTCCAGCGTTGAAAAAGACTGCTCACGGAAAAATAACAACTTCATAGAAAAAATATACATTTCTGCTAAAACTAAGGCAGAAACTGTAGTTTAGGAAAATTCTGTCTGATTTAAATCAGATTTTTCCCCTGCGTGATTTTATTTCCTAAATTGAGACAATGAAGCGGTAGGTCACCGATGTGGTCCAGGCTTTTGCTGGCACTGCACCTCCCAGCAGACTCCATTTTGAGCCGATCTGACAGCCACCATTTTAATAACCCCACTTCGAATCACAACTGAAATTGTGAGGTAAAGTTGTCCCAACTGCCAAGCCTGCCCTCAAACTTTGCATACATCAAATTAACAATGATTAACAACGCTTAGTTTGGTAAATAAACAAAAAAGTGATCCAATGAAAAGGAACCTTTAGACAAAAGCACTCATAAGCCAAATTAAAGCAATCCATCTTTCTCACGTGTCTCTCCTTTTTTTCCATATCATTAGCTATCCTCTAGATGTTAGATCACCGTGCACCTCCATACAGCTATCCTCTAGCTGTTAGATCACCGTGCACCTCCATACAGCTATCCTCTAGCTGTTAGATCACCGTGCACCTCCATACAGCTATCCTCTAGCTGTTGGATCACCGTGCACCTCTATACAGTTATCGTCTAGCTGTTAGATCACCGTGCACCTCTATATACAGCTATCCTCTAGATGTTAGATCACCGTGCACCTCTATATACAGCTATCCTCTAGCTGTTAGATCACCGTGCACCTCTATACAGCTATCCTCTAGCTGTTAGATCACCGTGCACTGCTACAGAGCGAGGAGCACATTAGCTGCTTCCATTGTTGAACGAAACAACTGCAGCCGTTGCCAGGAAATTTGCTGCCAAGTTCAACAACATTCTGAATTTAAAAAAGGAAGGAACACAAACGCACGCTCACACATAGCACCGGCAAAAATAAATAACATTACCATTTTGTTTTTTTAATCAAAAGTAAAAACAAATAAATAAATAACTTGCTTTTACATATTTAAATATTTGATATTTAATAATTCAGCCCTGACTGCCTTTGAACCTGTGCCCTGGCAGCCATCTTAAAAGTTTTGGCAACCATTTTGAAATTGCATCCCGTCTTCTTTTAGATTTTGCGACGCTCCCATTTGTTCAAATATAACAGAGGCTCGGGAAAATACCAATCATAGCTCAGCCTGTAACATTTCACAAAGTGTGTGAAACAGACTTACAAATGGCAAAGAATGAGCAAAATTGCTTATAAATAAAGAAAAACAGAGACTTACAGTTGCAGAATGACTGTCCCCCCCGCCACGACAATAAAATGGACTTGACCACAGATACGACAGAGTGCATCTTTTCATTTTTATAAGTTTTTAGATGCCTGTAAAAATGTTTAAATATATAACAAGCATTTTTTTTGCTCGATGATTAAATATGTCACCATGCAAGAAATGGTCAGCTTAATTCCACTCACTCATTGGTTTGAAATCTTGAGCGTTCTCTTAGCATTTCACAGGTATTCTTAGTTCTCGTCAAGTTCACGTCAAGGCTCCCTGTTAAGTTTCAGCGTTTGCAAATGTAGCCTAACAGGCGCTGATCCGAACCGGAGGTGTAACTGTGGGAACAGTGGGCTTGTTTGAGTGTTTGAATCTAACCCATGCCTGTGGCTGACAGAAGCTCCCATTAATTTAAGGTGATTCCATTTTAAAGAGAGAAAAAAAAAAGCATGATTCAACTTCCAGGAGAAACTGGAGGATTTTGGACAACCTTGGGGTGAGCATAAAGTCTAGTGTAACTGAAGGATACTGGCGTGACATAAAAACATAATAAAATACTTAGCAATAGAAATGATGAATTGCTATATTGATTGGAGTCTGACTCACCATAATTGCGCCCCCTAATGAATGACACTACTGACACTGGGCTCATATTTTTATTGGCTGTCGCTCTGCCCTCCTCCCTCCTCCCACCCCTACTCCCACAGCTTCTTCGGGGTTCATTTACTTAGCTTCTTCGTAGAGAAGAGAGAAAGAAATCAGTGTTGCTTTTTATATAAGCGGTCCCTGTTAATTATATCAATCTTAATCTTACATAGAAGAAAAAGAAAGTTAACTTGTATTCTAAACGTTTTACATTTGATTTAGTCCTGCCACTCTACGCTCCACCTACTAGCACAAAAACAGAGACATGGAAATGCCCCCTAACCTTAATAAACACACACACACATACACACACACACACAGGTACACATACACACACACAGGTACACATACACGCACACAGGTACACATACACGCACACACACATGCACACACACGCACACACACGCACACACACGCACACACACACATACAGGTACACATACACACACACAGGTACACACACACGCACACACACGCACACACACGCACACACGCAGGCACACACACACACACACACACGCACACACATACACATACAGGTATTTCTGTATGCGGTCTCCTTGTGTGATTCTTGGGAGCCATGATTCTCCCTACTGAACCTACTCCACTGCAAGGTATCAGGGTTTTTACAGAAAGAAAGAAAAAAAAACCTATAAATATCATTCTTTGTCTTTGATACGCTAATTATGAATAGCATAACGGTGTTGTTAAAAAACAAAGAACAGTTACCAAGATCTGTTCATTTTCTGCGGCTGAGAAGAATCACGCATATTCATAACTGCCGGCTGGCTCAGACACACCAGGCCGCGGACCACACTGGCCCAAACGCACCAGGGCCTGGACAACACTGGCCCAGACGCACCAGGCCGTGGACAACACTGGCCCAGACGCACCAGGCCGTGGACAACACTGGCCCAAACGCACCAGGCTGTGGACAGCACTGGCCCAGATGCACCAGGCTGTGGACAACACTGGCCCAGACGCACCAGCTCTCCACTGGGGGAAACAAACTGCAGAGCTACAGCAGAGGATCTCTACCCCTCAGCAGCACTGGTGTGGAACCCTCCCCCACAACCACCACCAGCTTTCTCAGACTGGGACACACTGGACTCCATCACCAGATCCAGTCAGCAGGATTTCTGGCTTAAGATAAGACTAGCTGAGAGTGTATGTATTTGTGTGTGTGTGATTGTAGGTGGGGTGGCGGGCATATGAACCACACATTGCAGAATAAAACATTCACTTTTTTGTCTACGACATAGGGAAGGTGACACAACATTTTTTTTCTCTCTCCTGAATTTCATTTTAAAACATCCTGGGGGTGAGGGGGGGTTGGACGGCAGAGTGACTCAGCTGTTTTGAAGGTGATTAGTGGCTCATGGGGGGACCGCAGGCACGAATGCTCTGACATCTCGCTGTAGGGTCGTCTGGGGAGGGAGACGGTGCACTGAACCTTCAGCCATAAATCGGTATCGGGTTCAAAATGTGACAGCGGTCATCGGACCATAGAAGTCTTCTGGACAATATTTAAGGCTGACTGCGCCAAGACTAACGTTTGTTCAGTGCTGCCTCATGTGGGTGAGAGGACAAACCCTAGGCTATCGACATTGGCATTACCCAAAACCGAGGCACATTACGAACATACTCGCTGATATAATGATCTACAAGGGACTGTATTACTTAACGTAGAAAAATACTATTATTATGACTTTGCTATGCGTTTTGTGTACATCACATTGACTGACACATGCTGAACCGGATCTGATATCACACTGACTGACACATGCTGTACCGGATCTGATATCACACTGACTGACACATGCTGAACCGGATCTGATATCACACTGACTGACACATGCTGAACCGGATCT
>JAOVYW010001992.1:0-15592 GCA_025775045.1 Hiodon tergisus
TATATATAATGTATGTATGTTAATGCTGTGCATGTTTATGCCTGCACTTTATGCGAAAGTTGATCTCTTCACTTCCCGTACTTTTGCAATTTTAAACCTGCACACCATTATTTATAGCTCATAGAATATCAGAATACCTTTGCAAACACCAGTGCTTCCATTTTTGTAAAAAAATGTACTAGTTATTTCATGTATTGTGTTACCCTTTCTGTATAAACTTTCATTGATCAATGTATCTCCCCCACAAACAACTGGAGAAAACTTTTGCTGATACACTGTCCTTTACTCCTCACTGAGAAGCTCTTAGTGAATTTTTTCATAGCTTATTATAAGATTACTGAAAGGACTAATTGTTCTGTATTGCATATATCTGTACCCATCATAGCACGTGAAATTCCCATTGATTATGACTACTCAATGCTTGGAAAAGGGCAAGAAGCTTTCAGGGTTAATTCGTTTGCGCAGGTAAACTAGCTGCAATATTGCACAATGCTGTAGCCTAGTTAATGATACACGGACTGCTTTCAAGTCTTCAGACTAGACTTATAGCACACACTTTAGTGAAGTAAAAGTGAGGCTTTCTAACAGATATGAAGTTGTATTAAATATAGAAAAACAATTGCATGGCTAAAGTGTTGAACTGAACAAAAATTAAAATGTATAAAATATATATATATTTATACCTTTTTATGCTTTTCATTCACGGTAAATTTAAAAATTAGTTTCAAGCTTAGGGGAATTAAGAATGGTACTCCCTCATCGCACTAATACTAGTATTCTTATTTGATTATGAAATTATGCTATTTATTTTTGCAATCTTTTATCAATGTGGTCTCCTTGAAATTTGGTAGTGAGTAAAAACAAAATCATTGGCATATTCTTGAATGATTCACATTTTGAAATAGTTGCAACTAGGCAGATAGTGAATTGAAAGATTACCTTAATCTTTGGAAAAATACCTCTTTCTGATTACCTATTGAGGACTGCCCTTGGAAAACAGATGCTTAAGTCAACGACTGTGTTTTTTGCTTAAAAAAATAAAAATGCATCTATAATTCTATTTGTTATTACTGCCAACTTCTAGGTGTTTCCATTTTTTTTGAGAATTCTGACTGTCACTGCAAAAAAAAACAAAGCCATGTTAGTTGTTGAAACCACCTGTCATCTTAGTAGCTGAACGGCTTGTAAAAAAGTTACTATATTACTTTCTTTAAAACAAAGTGGTTTTGACTGACTTAATTTTCAAGGCCATTGGTCTCTGTATCTATACTTCTGTTGCTGCCAACCAATTTGTTATCGGACAACAACACTGCGTTTCTAGCAAGGGCAATCCAGAGCAAGAGTAACTTTAAATATGGTGCCTTCATAAATGGCATATTTACGAGGCTGTACCAGGAAACACGTTTGAACTGATGTTCTACTGGCCAGTGCAACAGTTTATTGTTCAAATGATTACAAAACGTTTTGTGCCGACAGGTATATAATTCAGCATTCATTAACATCGCTGTAACTATGTATATCTGTGCACAGAAATCATTGACGCATTGATTTTTATATAGTAATTTTGAAATTGTATTGATATGAAAAGTGACAATTCAGATATTAAATGCCTGTTTTTTTTTTTAAGGATATACATAGTTTAAGTATAACATTTAGTCTTGCTGATGAAGACACATGCAAGGCCCCAAGTGTTGTTTTATACTTTGACCAGTCAATAGCCAATAGCAACTCTTTGGACTTTGAAAATGGGTGTGGGTAGGAGCAAATTGGGGGCAAGATTTTTGAAATGTTTACATTCACTTCTTTGCATTTAAACCCTGGTTTTGTGGGCACAACATGTATGTGGAAGACAGTCTAATTAATGACTGTCATAAAAGGCAAGCTGAGCAAACTCTATGACTAATGATCTGCTCATTACAATGGGTCCCGAGCTAATGATTTGGTCACTTTTGCAGTTGGATTCGATGGACCTCAGAGTAATATAATAAAACAGAAATAAGCAAAAGGTGGCCGGTTGTGTGAAATGCCTGAGCAAGGGATTAGGCTTCTGAATGTAAGAGTAAGTGGTTTCTGAGATAAAGAGAAGTAATTTGCCTCATTAACAAATCTCCTCTGATAGCAATTTGAAGAAAGGAAATTCTAATGACGTTTGTAGAAAAGCTTGCTTTTTTCTGTTTTTAGGTGATAAGACATTTTCTGTGAGCATACTATTAAAAATAAATAGTCTAAAAACAGTTCAACACACTGAGTATCTACATTATTAGATATAATCCCCCCTCGTTCCATGAAATAGACTGCGCCATCAGAATGACATGTTTAGACCAATGCTATTTAAAGATGGAAGGCGATTTGTTTTAAATTCAGAGATAGAATGGGCAGGCAACTTTGCTGGGGCTGTCATGCACTAAAGTGTCTAAGGTGTATTGTTAATGAACCACCACCCAATAAACCTCCAGCCAACAGCGGTCAGAAACCCTGTGGTCAGAAACAGTTGGTTGATGTTCAGACGGTGGCTGAGCCATCTTGAGCAAGGTGACAAACGGACTACTGTCTGTTAAACAGCGGACTACAACCATTGCCAAACTGGGACAAACAACTTGTCCTACCTGACATGGATGGGTTATGGCACCCGACGACCTAGTTTGCACCACTGTCAACGAAGAAGTAGAAACTGCGGTTACAGATCTAAGAGACTGGACAATGAAGGAGTGGAGAAATGTCTGATCAATCCCTGTTCCCGCTGTTTCAAACTAATGGGAGGACCATGATGTTAATTAACCACATAAATCCATGAATCCATCCAGTCTGGTGTTGACAATGCAGGCTGGTGGCAGCAGTGTGTCATTGGGTGTGTTTGCATGACACACTTTAGGTCCCTTGTCCCTTGAGGAGCAATGTTTGAATTCCACAAGATATCAAAAACATTGTTGCCGATCACGTTCATCTCTTCGTGGCAGCTGTGTATCCATCTGTGAAGGGGTTCTTTTAGCAGGATAATGCTCCATGCCACAAGGCCTGGATTGCCCTGGAATTGTTCTGGGACCATGACAGTGAATTCAACTTACTGCAGAGGCAACCCCAGTCACCAGATCTCAATCCAATTGAGCATCTATTGGATGAGACGTGGCAAGCCATCCTCCACCATCTAATCTGCAACAGCTATGGGACGCAATGAAATCGACATGGGCCTTTTGCTTTTGACACCTTGTTGAGTCCTTGCTCTGAAAATTCAGGACCATCTAATTATTTCGGAGATGTACCTAATTATGTGGTCACAGAATACGGCATGCTTGTGTTGACTTTAAGGGGCAGATTCACAAAAGGAAGCTAAAATAATAAAATGACTTAATTCTATGCACATTTGCTTGAATCACAGTGGATTGTGATTAGATTGTGAGGGTTAAGCAGCATGCCTGATGATGACTTTTTCACATTCAGTTTTGGCCCCTAAAATAGGTTGGGGAGGAAGCCAGTCGACTCGGCTACTGAGTTTTTGGTGTTTTGTCAGGTGGAATTAGCTGTTAGACATAGACGGAGAGCTCCAGCAACACAGAGCCAGAGTCTCTGCCTGGTCAGTAGTCAGGGTAGGTATAACTTAGCATGTGTTCTGGGAGAATGTGTGGAAATCTGTCCGCAGTTCCTCTGAGTTTCTTGGTGGTCTAAGAGAGAGCATGCATGGTGCTCTCCAGATGTATGATGAGGTCTACAGCTGGCAAGGACATAGCTGAAAACGACAACACATCAGACTTTGTGGGGGTAAGCTTCTGCTTATGGGCCGACGTCCAGGAAACTTCAGCTAGGCTCACAGATATTCACTAAGAGACTCACACTTTAGGAGGGGAAAATGAAAGATTTGTGAGTCATCAGCATAACAGTGATATGAAAAGATGTCTGGACTCTCAGGGACACCACAGTTCTGGTAGAGAGGGACTGCAGCATTAAGCCAAGGGCTGGACCCTGTGTAATGTCAGGTTTATGGGCCAAGATGGAATCTCTTTAGGAGACTTGGCAGGAGGAGAACCGGCCCAGGGCAGAGCCTTAGATACTCAAGGTAATAGCGATGTTGAATTATAACTAAAATATCTAATTATGTGAATGTTGTTCTGATTCAGCTGCAGCATGTGAAGGCTGAGGCCTCTTTGGACTGGAGTATTAAAATGACAAAACACTCTCTATTTACAAACCATGGCTAGACTGCTTCAGGGGAAATGAGACAAAAACATTTGAAGTGCCTGTATACACTCCGCTGTAATTTAAGACAAATTATGACTGGCCTTCCAGTGAAATTATGTTTTACAAGGCTTGACACTCCAGCTAGAAGCGCGTCTTTCTAAGGTTTTCTCCTCCATAAATGCATATTGTTGGTTTGTTTGCCATGGCATCACTATTCCTGCGGTGTCTGCCTGTATGGCCAGGTTTTACTGCACTTCAAAATGTGCAAGGCATGCTCTTTTCTGGGTTTGTCATTTACTTACAGATGGAGATGGGAATAATTTGAGGTATGGCCTTTATTGGACCTGCTCTTCAAGGGCAATTTACCCAATACCACACTTCTTCATGGCTACCAAGATATCCGCTTGGGGATTTGGCAGTGCCTTTTTATTGCCCATAGAGGACAAGAAATCAATGCGACTTTTATTAACTGTTAATAACTGTACTTTTAGGCCTATTAGACTACATATCAAATCGTATACCACACCAGTTACAATAAATGTATTTATTGTACACATTGCCGTTTAGGGGAGAGCAATGCAATCCCTCAATCTTTTGGTTCTGGCATGTGGCCATTCCAGAAAAATATATATTTTTGAATTGTGAAAAAATTATTAAAAACAGACAGAGACACTGGATTTACTTCAGTTTTCTTTGCACATTTCCTGCCTTCACGTGCATGATGATGAATCCCAGTGGTTTCTACACGCATGGACCAGTGGCAGTTGTGGTAGTGCCATTACAAACAGGACAAAAAGGAACACTGAATCATAATTGTTTTTTTAACACAAGTGTAGTTCAGTGTGGCTTGCAGGCCCTATAAATGTCAAGGGGATGACATCTGTGATAAATGTTAGTAGTGAAAAGCCCAGCACATGCTGACATGAAGAAAGTAAGAATTACTCGTCAGCTGTGAAAACATACTTTACCACAAAAGAAGCTGTGTTGGCTAGTCAGACATTTCTTAAAACTGCTATCTTGTTAATGATTACCCAGTTCTCTGTGAAATGTTTGGCTATGCGAAGTGCCATTTTGCTGACTTAAACGTGTCATAACCAAACATCAAATTATGGCTAAATCAACCCTAATTGGAGTTTCCGTTCCTGAAATTCCTGTACTAATACAGGCCATGATTCAATAGCCAATAAAAGGTAATGGTGTGTTCTCTGTATTATATGAATATTACAAAAGATCCCCAGGCTGAGGCACCGACGTGCTTGTGCAACTCTGATGGCAGTTTTTTGTTACATTTAGATTATACTGGCCATTTCCATGGCCAGAAGACAAGCCCTTTGCTGTGCAGCACACCGATCATTTGAACACGGGTGCTCAGACAGTTCTTTGGCTTGGGGACAACTTGACATCCAACCTTGGCTAACTCTAGAGGCTGAGTTGGGTAAACATTCACAAGCCTGTAACGAAAAAAAGTGTTTAAATTCTCTCTCTAAGCTACAGTGCACTTCTCTTAGAAGCCGGAACTCACATTGCTTTTGTGAATTAATTGAGCCGGGGCTTAAAATAAATACATTTTTAAAATGTTAAGTGCAAACCTTAGGCCAATCAATCAAAAACGAATGCAGTTTTTTTCAACATAAATAGTTCTAGGTTTATCTGGAGCTTGTAAAATATTTCAACTATGAAAGGTCAAAGTCTTTAAAAATATTACAGAGCCCTATGATTTTGAACGCTGAATCTGAATCTGACACCCTAAATTTCCCATTAGTTCATACGTGTTTAAGTTGCTGATGGGAATATATTGGGTAGAAGCAGGCTTGTGGGTGTAGTATGTGCAGAGGACATGGAACACATGTAATGGCTCTTTTTTGTCATTTTTATGTTTCATTTATTGTAAAAACATAAGAGTATTTCTACTTATGAACATGAATAGGAACAGTGCTGCCATGTATATGTAAATACGAACATAAGTAAGGATTTCAGCAGGGTGTTCTTCTGAAGTCGGTCAAATAATTATTTGAGTACATTTTCTATTGGGAACCAACTAATGCTTTGAATTTTATGCAGTGACATAATTTTTTTTTTTTTATCATCGTTATTTCATTTATTCTCTATAACTGCTTAACCAATTCAGTTTTGCAGTGTGCTGGGTCGACTTTTATTGAAATTACCAATGTTTTTAAGCCATATCAATAGTCTTTTTGTAATTGACTGAATCTGGAATAATCTGAGACATAAATCACGGTTGACAACACAGACTGTGAGGAGTGTGCTCCATCATGTGCACCCATTATTATTATATACCCATATATAATATGGTATATATACCCATTAATATGGTATTATATACCCATTAAGCCATGTTTTTCAACATTTAAATAAGTACAATGGGAACTATTAGATTTTTTACTCTGTAAAAATTTACTCTAACGGGAATGAGCTTGCTTATATTCTTTTAGGCAGCACAATCAGCGCGTGTGTTTGCTTAGGAATTGGGTTTCCTTTCAAATACGAAATATGAACCTAATATCACTAATGGGGTATTTTCCTTTAAGAACACCCAGAATTCTGAGCAGTATGCACAATCAGGTGTCATGTGAGAGTGGCATGTGACGGCGTCTCCTAATATGCTACGTTGTGGTTCGTAGGTCCCAGTAAGCCGTTCAGAGTCATAGGATCCATTCTGAAGAAGTGCAACTCTGTGGGCACTTTTTTGAGAAGGTTGGGCAAAACACCATCCTGGTAGAATACCAGGCTCGGTTGTTAGCCTCAGGCGCAGTTTTTCTTAGCTATGATTAGTTGGTGGAACTGCAGGTGCTGGCTGGATGTGTAGTGGTCAGCTAAGCCTCCTTCTAGAAAGATCACTGGCCACTCCACGAGAGGGTAGACCACTGCTTGGGTGATAGTCAAGATTGTATCAGCAAATCAGCAGTCTGGGCGACTCCTTATACGTTCACCAGTTTCTATCGGTTGAACTTCATGGATGCTCAGCACCTGGATTTGGGACAAGAGTGCTGATTCTGCTCGTTTAGAACTGTAGAGCTGTCCTCACGATAGATTGGGTCTACTTTTCCGTGTGCTTGGTGATGGTTTATATTTCAACATTGGGTTATTACCATAACCGTGGTTCCCTTATATAGAAATATTAACCATCGGTCTTCAGGGTCTCTATGGTGACTTAAGAAAATTAAGCAGAACTTTAATGGTGACCGCATTTTATAAGATTACTGTCACATGACGCTAGTGCTCTCACATTACTTGGCCTACTGCCAAGAATTCTTGTGTTTCATGATGGAAAATAACCAATTATTGATGGTTAATATTCCAATTTCAGGCAACCACAGTTATGATAATTACCCAATGTTATCACGTGTACTGTGTATAAGAAAACAGGTAAGAGAATTAGCTACAGGCAAGAAAGACAAAGCGAGCAGGAAATAATGTATTTTGCAATTCAGACATATGTTGTTCGACCTCGTGGCATCATTGCCTCGACATGAAACAACATAATAAAAATTGAGCTGAGCAATGATGGCTTACTAAAAGTACAGGGAGTGTATTGTTCACATCTTAATTAAAGCCTTTTCAGCCAAAAATACTGGAAGGAAAAGGGAAGAGGGCTATTGTTGTTCCACTTCACTGGATCAGCTAGTTGACCATCCATTGATGCATCAGTTTTAAACAGAATCACACTTTTGTTCTTGGTCAGCAGAGGTGAAAGAAGCTAGTTATTGCCCCTCTTTTGTCCTCTGACACAGCTGTTAGGTGGGAGAATATGAACTCTCTCTCTCGCTCTCTCTCTCTGACCGCACATTCTGACTGCAGACATTTCCTCTCAAAGCCACTGAAATCGCTTCAGACCAGGAAAAAAAGAGAGTCACAGAAAGTTCATTGTGAACACTGGGTCTTTAGTGGTCTTTTGTGTGTGTGAGGTTTGAGATATGCTGCAGAAGGTGACTTGCTATGAGAAGTGAATGCTTGGCCTCAGCTGCTATTTTCCTGTGTTGAAGGGTCCACCTAAACGTAAAAGCCGCTGCATTTCTCTGGCCAATCAGTAGGCAGCTGTGTTATTTTTCTCAAGCCTATTATCGTGCTCATCATTTAACTAAGCCGGGTCTTCGGTTTAGCAGTATTGTGACAACATGCGAAAGCCTTGAACTCTGCTCTGTGGAAAATTATCCGACAGGTGAAAAGAGTGCTTTGCCATAAAATCTGCATACTCATTTTGCAGGAGACAAAAACAAAACTTCAGCTGGAGTATTTTGAAGCTCCTGATATATTTCTGATCAGCAACCTGCAGACTTAAAGAGGGACGGAGACTGACCGGGATTTCCTTGGAATCCAAGCATAACAGAAACCTCTCAGGTAGCACGTCGGTGGTCCAGTAGCTGTCCCTTCTGCAGAAAACACAGGCTGATTATTTGGGAAACTAAATCCCTGTTGCCCGGCCAACTCCTGAATGTTATGCACTGCACTCGTAGCTCCTGAATTGGGGATTTTTTTGTAATCTCAGAACTGTAAAATAGTAGCCTATTAGCCAGCAAACTGCATCAATCATTGGCCACATGGTCATCCCGGCAGTTTATTTATAGTAGGAGAATGCAATGAGGTACATATCCAACAATTGTTTAAAATGTGACTCACTTGAGTTCCCTGAGTTCAAGTCAGCTCCAGGCTTGTTTTTCAAAGTGGCTTTGCTAGTTTACACTTGTAGACAAATCGTGCCTCCTCGGCTAGTTTTGCTCCGGATATACCTGGGAAATGTAGATTTTTGGGCTGGGTAGAAGTGAATTTAAATGCCGGGGAGGTCTATTTGATATTAGAAGAGTGCAGATCCATTCTGAATGCACAAACTTCTGTTTGGTTGACTGACTGCGATTGCACAAACATATGGTTGATGATTAAGTTTCTGTCTAGCTTTAGACAGATCTGTGAATGTGATCTGTGAAAAATAAGTTTGACAACATGGAACTAATATGCTGAAAGCCATGTTTGATGGAAGCCTGTTAACAATGTGCCAAAATAGACTTTTATTATTATTTTTGTTTATTGGGCACATGCCTAGAGGCCAGATCAGTGTTACATGACATTCCATTTCCTAGTACATTCAAGTAACCGAACAAGAGGAAATACAGTTAAGTCAAGCCAGAAGTCCTCATCCAGCTAGGCAACAGAAGTGTATGGACTAGTTTTTTAAACTGAAACTTCATGTTAAACTGCAGATATGAACCCTCTTAACGTGAAGACGGAGGGCTCCCAGGCCTGGGGATTGGTAGAAAAAACACAGATGTTATGTGTAATTTATTCCTCACCAGACCCGACACTGAAAACCCCAGTAAGGTTGAACTGACCTGGAAAAGAATCTGCATAAAATCCAAAAGTTACACCTGTGCAAGTGTTTAAAAGGCGCCTTGCTGAAATTTGATGATCGCTCCTGTTTAGTTTTTTTTGTGTTCTTTTTGTCGGTTGCTTCAAACGTACGAAACAGCATTTATTTGGCAGTAGTTCGAGGGTGTAATCACCACTTTCCCCCAGAACAGACATGCCTTGCAGTGCTAACACCATTTTGAAAATCAGTGTGCTTAGGACGGCTACACTACCCTCTGACAAATACGTTAGAGCAACATAATGAAATGAGGTGCCGAGTTTTGAGTAATGTTTATGACAATAGTATTATTGAAAATCTGTGTATTAATATTTAAAATAAACCTCAAGGGGCATATTTTTTTGGAAACCAAAAAAATAAATCTATATATATGTAAATTGAGACTCTTCATGCCCTGTGAAATTTTGTATCTGTAACAGAATATTGTCTGATCTGTTGCTACTTTTGGCTAAATCCCCTTCTAACGTTCACAGAAATCACAAAAAATGACATTGCTGCCCCCGGTCCTCTGTTTCAATTGTGAAAGCTAAGACTACATTTAAATGAATAGCTTTCTCAATTCCACTAAAATATATCCCTGGTGTGCAGGTCGCGTGTTTGTATTCCCCGCGGTGTGTTCACAGCGGGAGGTTGGGCAGTGGGGTCCTGGAATTCCGTGTGTGCCGAACAGTCTGAATCTAGGAACAAATTGGTCAGTTTTACTCTCCCTCGAAGGAGATTGCTTTTGTTGGTTCACTTTATGTTCCTGGCTCATACACAAGAATTCCAAACTTGCAATGATCTGATGGCCCCTTTTGTGTGATAATTATAACCTCTAAAATTCATATGGAATGCAGTTTTAATGAATCTGACGCAGTACTGTAAGTGCCATATACCGGGCTCGGTGTAATCCTCTTCCTGTCTGTAAAACAGGGATGGCCTCTCTGGTTTTGTGGCGCTACATAATATACAGTAGTTAGAGCTTTGATGACTCTGTGGTTTCTCGTAATGACAGAGACACCGACATTGTGGACGGCTGTATAAGTTTCCCTTTTAGTTTATGAATTCAATTAAGTTGGGATTTTTTTGGTTGATTAACTGAACAGTTCTTTTGAAGTTAACTGTGTTAACAGTGTTTTAGTGTGCTTTAGTGGTTAGGGGAGTTGGTAGGTGTCACACGTGCATAAATATTCTTTACTTTGTTATGTACAGTATGCACCAGAACCAGAATCACCAGCACCACTGCTTGAATAAATACCTGCATTCAGTTCCACAACCAGT
The DNA here is from genome assembly GCA_025775045.1 of Hiodon tergisus. Classification (NCBI taxonomy): domain Eukaryota; kingdom Metazoa; phylum Chordata; class Actinopteri; order Hiodontiformes; family Hiodontidae; genus Hiodon; species Hiodon tergisus. The sequence goes on from JAOVYW010001992.1 coordinate 10,814, forward strand.
CAGCCGAGCTACGACGGGCCCTGATGAGAACCTGCATGTGCACAGCAAACCCTTTCACAGGCCCTTTTCACGGTGTGTGGCCTCTTCTTTAAAGCATTAGAACAAACAGCAGAGACGGGGGAATGTCTCCGATGGGCCACCAATGGTGAGGCACGCATGGGATCCGAAAAACCTGGAAAGGGAAAGGAGTTTGATGCCCCATTGACAAAACCTGCTGGGTAAATTTACTGCATGATGTCTTGGGGATTGTAAATAAAAAAGACAGGCGAACGAGAGATAAGCTTGATGGTTTGGGTCCTGAGCTAAACCTGGGGGTAATATGAGCCTGCTAGGGCGTTAGGGCCCCTATGCAAACTGGCTACACTTAGGAGCGCCTGACAGCCTGTATCGAGTTGTTTCAATTGGAACAGTGGTACATATGGTACATACAGCATATGTTATATTCAGGTTCTTCTTTGAGATCAGCAGTCAGTTATTAATCAGGAGTTCAGCCAAAGGGTTAAAACTTTCCATGCAGCTTTTAACAATGGAAATCAACTATTTGATTCATAGAATTGTTTTTACAATCTGTAGCAGTACGCCCCAAGCAAAACTATATACCCATTTGCTTACAAACCTTTGGAAATGTATTATAAATAAATATAGGAAGATTAAGTACTAACCAGGTTTTCTATGGTGGTTTTAGTAGGAAAGCTATCAACACTTGCCTTTAAAAGTGCAATGCCCTGTAGCGGGTTGTTTCACTTGGACCCTCCTGTATTTTCTTATCTTATACCTCCTATAAGACCCTGCCCACGCTATCCCGATCGGTAGCCTCTGCCTGGCTTAATGCACAAGTCACATGTCAATAAAAAATAACTTTGGGCCTTGCCTGCATATTTCTCATGCAGCTACATGTCTGTGCCGCTCGTTGCTGTGAGTTAAAAACCCAAACCTGCCATCCCCCTGGGCTTTGGTTTGAGCTTCAGCATGTAGATTTATACGCATACACTTGTCACCATCGAAGGGTTAGGGGACATATGGCAAGCAGTCTCACTATAAACAAAAGTAGAAACCGATTCAGTAGAGTAAAGTGTGTGTGTGTGTGTGTGTGTGTGTGTGTGTGTGTATGTGTGTGTGTGTATATATATATATATATCCCCAGGTATTAAGTATGACTAAGGTCAGGCAATGCATAATTTTACGCATGATAAAACTTAACATTTAAATGCAATTAAAATGTTATTCCAAAGATAAGGAGTTTTCAGCCCTGAGGACCACATGGGCCACAGTCACGTATCCTGTGGCTTGGCAGTAATACATAAATGACTTACAATCTTACAAAAATTGCTTTAATACATGTAGTACATACACGCTTGTGAACTATTCAAGTGTAATATAAAACATTTTGTTTTTTCACATTGTTGAGGGGCGGGGTGGCATTTTTCAGTCTTTTACTGCTTTGAAACTCGAGCCCCCCCCATCCATATTTTGTGAACCTCTGCTGTTTGTGGCTCTGAAGAACTCTGCCACGTGTACATGCAGACAAAAGGTGCATTTTACAAGTATATCTTCTATTGTACGACTAATCCCGTTTTCCTTTGGTTTGGTAGGGACATCAGCATGAACAACATCACTGAGTTGCCAGCGAATGTCTTCAGAAACCTCCCTTATTTGGAAGAGTTGTAAGTATTAGTTTACCTTATTAACTGTAAGAGCTGTGCACGGCTGAGAGGCCATACCGATGAAAGAGGTCAGCCAAAACCGGGAAATCTGTGCTTTCAGGACCCCGACATTATCTACGTTATTGCATTATCAGGCAGGTATGTTTAGGAGGAGGGTTTCTGTCTTCCTCATTTTCAAAGAAAAATTGTTTGATCATTCAACTAATGTTTTTACTAAAACTGTTTATAAAAATTACCCTTTTTTTCATACAATTTGAATGAAAAAATTACATTAGCATAACCTGTTCATTTGAGGTAGGAGTAAAAATATTCTGTAACCTGTGTAAGTCTTGGCTGTGTAAGTATCGATTCATTGGTAAGATAATGAGCAAAAAACAACACAAATTACACATTCCTAATCAGACCTCCTGAAAATACATAATATTATAATAATATATTTGTTTATGTAAAGTAACCCTGTCACATCTACATAGATAACCCTTTAGGGCTCTGTTTCGGCCACAACGCGAGCGGTAATGCACTATGCATTATTTTCAGACACAGGTATATTATCAGTTCTGCCACCGAGAGTTGTCATTTGAAGCACTACAAGAAATCGACTATTTTGGCCATCATTTAGTCTTTAGCACCCGTGTTGCTGCCAGATCACGCCATGGCAATTGCAGCATTGGCCTGACCTATTGCCTGCGTTTGGGCATAGCGCTATGATCACCAACCGAAAGCCCTAACTCGGTCGCGACTGAGCGTCTGTAGAACTTGCCATTGGCTATAACTAGTGCAGGTGAGGATACACTGCCGTTACTTTTTTAGCCTTGCTCGTTTTCCATGTCATGCCTGGTGATAAACTATGGGCAGTATAACAGTATGGAAAAAACCTGTTTAAAAAGGGTTGTTTTAGACTTATGTTGTAACTTATTTGTCTTGTTCTATTGGGCCACATATGAAATAGCTGACTGCCACTGGTGGGCACGGGCTAGTTAAAGTAAAGGTTTAACTGCATTAAGGATCCTGGTAACAAGCAGACTTGCATAACCCTATCTCATGAATAACCACAGCCCAAATCATGGGTTGTATTTTAAAGTTACAGAAGTGCAAAATGTTACTAAGATAAGGCAACATTAGCATGGTGGAAAGGTAATCAGTTTCTGATCCAGTGGAGCGTGTAAATGCTGATTGATCCATTTTTCACTGTATGTTCCCACAAGCCGGAATGTAAATCTGGCTTTTGTCATGGAGGTTGAGAAAAGGACACGCTGAACGTCACCCCCACTGACGGATGTAAATTAGCACGGACATAGGCAACTCGTCCGCCTTGAGGCCAGAAGAGGTGAAAGCCCAAAGTGGGAAGGATACAATATATCATTCCTGCTCTCTATTTTCGATTAATCTGGGAGCGATAATAGGTATAAATACATTGCTTTGGTTCAGGAACCCAAGCATACTGCTGTAGGGCAATAGAAAAACAGAAATGTCCTACATTTTTCTGAACCTCTGATCTGCTAATCCAGTGCCCTTATCTCTTCACATCGCTGCACATCAGTGCCACTGGGTGATAAAGCCCCTTCAGCCTGCCTGGGTGCAGCGTGGGTCCACATGGGTCTGTCAGGTGAGCTAGAGCTGGACCGGAGCAGGGCAGCCGTGGGGCGTAAGTGTGTCCCGGGCTCTCACTCTTGGCAGGCGGAATAACCAGGAGCTGCCCGGAGGCAGTCAGAACATTCCCTTCCTCATAGTCATGCAGGCCTCCATCCCATTCTTGTTTTGTTTGCCTAGCACACAATGGAGCCTGCTAGCAACACTGACAGATATACAGCAAAGAATAATGATCCACTTGGTAAGAAGAGAGCTTGCAGGAGAAGTGTTTTCTCAGGCCTAAGGTGAGGGGCTACGTTTTTGGGGGAGGACTTTCCATAACAAGGCTGGGCACATTCCTCTCTGCTTAGCTTTGGGAGACGTGTTCCGACTTTTTAGGAGGGGGGAGGGGGCACTGAAGTGAGACTGTAACATGAGTTGATGTTTTAACAATTTGTTCCTGGGCATGTTTCTGTCCTCTATATCCGAATCTGTCATCAGCACATATCACAGGCTTAGTGCTTGATGTACTGGATTGCTCTGAAATCTATGGTGAAATGCTCTACTTTTATGCATAGGACCATTCTTCACTGTCTGCAATGTTCTCATCTCATCTCATCTAGCAATTAGTCTTACTTGATAAAATGTGAGCTGGCAATTATTAGTTATGATGGCACATACGGACATTCTTGTGTAAACCATATCTGTGCAGATTTTCCACATTGGAAAACAAACCAAAGACAGGGAAATGTGATGAACTACAGTTGAGAAGAACCATTAATGAGCTAATGAATAAGAAATCAAACCAAGTAAAACCCCACACAGGTAGCCTATAGAGACAAATCAAGATGAGTAACTATTGGCAGCAGAAGTGGAAGGAGGGTAGAGAGAAAAAACGGCGCAATTAAATCGTTTTAGTTGATCCTTGTGCATTGCACTTAAACCTTCGAGGCCTGAACCCACCTCAGGTTGGAGGGTGGGGCGAAAGACTCTTAGCGTGTTAGAAGGAAGGCAGAGAGCCAGCAGACAAACCGAAAGTCCTGCCTCAGAGTGGTTGTGTGGTGGCTGGCATTCTCTGGGTTTACAACAGAAATGACGGTCACTGGGTTTGGGGTTTAAAAGCCAAACCCAAGTCTGTGCCTTTTTAATGCACACATGCACTTTGTCAGTGCAATTTACTCGTTCTGCAGTTCATCGTATACTTGGGCATTCAACATTTAAAACCTGAATTGTGGTTTATTTGCACTAGGTTTTGGATTGGAAAAATAGGTGGTCTTTTAGTTTTCCTTTGCATCTGCTTTGTGACACACTGACATAATCAAACCCAGCTTTACTATAATGCAAATTTCCTCTTTGAAATAGGAAAACAAAAACAAAAAAATAACACAACTAACAAACAGGGTTTCCTTGCATTCGTCACTTGCAGACGAGGTGTGGTTTGGCCTCGGTCTATGTACAACAAGCAATGCCTTGAGGGTACTCGGGACTCTCGCCCATCTCCTAGCCGGAGCTGAAAAGACAGAGCACATGTTTTCCACGATCGGCA
>JAOVYW010001993.1:0-12017 GCA_025775045.1 Hiodon tergisus
TCTCTCTCTCTCTCTCTCTCTCTCTCTCTCTCTCTCTCTCTCTCTCTCTCACACACACACACACACACACACACACAGGTTTACTGAAAAATGGAACCGCTGTGAACCTAAGGTACGTAAGGAACTATACTAGTATTAATGAAACGTCAAGGAAAATATTTCAATACATTGCAGCACGCCAATTAGTGTTGGTTTGACTAGGCGGTAGATATCTGAATAGAGGTGAAACAATTTGCAGCAGGAGTTTTGTTTAAAGATCACATCATTAAAATATATTCTACATTTTAATGCTCCGTTTTTTCACACTTTCTATCCTCATCCTTCCTCTGCCTGGTGTCTTTCAAATCAAAGATCTGTGCAAATTCAATTGTTTTATACTCATTTAGTCAGTCGCGTGGAGGTATATGGCGCAGATAAAAGCTACCGCGGAAATTGGGAGGAAATCAAACAGTCCCTGGGTGTAATCGTTGAGGTGAAGTGAACGCCGCAGAGAATGGTACTTAGGATGTGTGAGAATAGATGTTTGTTGACAACCAATCGTATTTTTTCAACTGCATGCGTTGAGCAGATCCCCAACTCGAGCGGGCGCTGAATGGGGAGAGCAGCTGGCTGTTGACATGCCAGCCACTAGTGATTGACACGGGCCTTGCCCCCAGGTGTCAGGAGATGACTTGGAACCACTCGGTATGGATCAGTCCTTTAGAATATCAATCGTTTAAAAAAAAAATTGAAAACAGCGTTCTTGGGAGACACATCTAAACTGGAGTTTACCATGAATACTGGAATGTTAATCGCTGTTATGTTAATATCATACCTATTTTATTTGACAATATAAAAATAAAAAAGAAACATTAAATTAAGTTTATGTTAATTAAGTATAAGCAATTTCTACAAATGACCAAATTACATTAATGCAATGGGTATAAATGTTGCTATAAAATGTAAGAGTTAACTTTGTGGCAAACAACCACGAGACATGCCCTCAGGCAGTTGGGGAACCCCCAGACTGGATCTGACGGACAGGCAAGCTGTGGGGCTATACGCACAGCCAGGACCTTCTTTGTGTTCCCACGGGTTTTTGTTGATTGCATCCGGCTGAAGTGCTCGTTATTAAGTTTATAAATGAGATAAATCTTCAGACTTGAGACAAGCAAATTTCCGGGTTAGAAGGTATTAAATATACGTCTATGTATATCTGTAAAAAATATTTAAACTTTTGTAGTTTTTGTTTAAACACGGTGATAAATATGCATATCCACTTCCCTGTGTGTGACCGCCCCTGAACCAGGTGTGCCCCGGCATTCCACAAACTTTAAGCTTAAGCTTCCTATTTGTCAGTGAGATGTGAATTTTCAAGTAAATAACAGTCAAATTAGCTGAAAATATCTCCCTAAATATATGTAGCCAATGAGCTGCAGAGAAATGAAAGCATTAACAAAATGCATTTAATAAAGCCAGAAAAACGCAATATTTTGAACCGATATACTTTTTTTTTGTGTGTATGCAAGGCCAGCAATCAGCCTAGAGGTTAAATAACTATAATTTAGAGTATCCTTAATATAAACACAACATAATATAAACCCTTGTTTTAAATCTTAATTTAAATGATCCTTTATCCATGTTAATTTTGTTTATGATTGACTATACACTCAACCAGTGTTAGAAGTCTGGCATGAGGGCACTGTTATAACAGGGGTTGGCAGATTCCAAATCTAAATTATCACTCAAATTAAAATAAGGGGTGAAGTATAAGGAGTGGCTTGACATCCCTGATGCATACTACATTACTGTTAAAAAACGAATGAAAAATAAACTAGCTAAAACACTAAAAATAGTTATTCACTGCATAATTGCCAAATTTATGAGCCAAACAGACGCACACTTCCTCCTCCATCTGACTTACCTAAAGGCATCTGGCTACTTGTTAAGTATTCTAAGACCATTTATTATTGCTAGCATGATTTAGTTGCTTAGATACAGCTAGACATTTACTGAAGCAATTGAGTTGCGTATCTTTCTCAAGGGTAGAGTAGAAGTTGCATTTGAACTGCCAGTATCAGTATCTTCGACCTGTTTAATGATGCCCTATATGTGAATAGGTCCTCCTCTATTAACCTGCTCACTGAGATATAGAGGGTAGAAAAACTAGTTAATTAACATATATCAATCATGTGAATCTGACGGTTTAGCCTCCTTGAGACCTACTTTCCATAACTTGATTGTCACGGACCTGCTAGATATCAGTTATTTAAATGTAACTCCATTCTCATCAGCATTTTACAAATAAAAATGTTAAAAGATATCAAAACTTTGACTGAAAATGAAAAAATTATCTGACCATGGGTTTTGGAGAAAGGTCACACAGCAAAACATTCATGATAATACTCATTGTTTGTACAATTTCTCAACAAAGCAGTATCATTCCCTCTAGTGCAGCGAGAGAAATTATTACAAAAAAAAGATAAATAATTATCCCATAGTTTCAAGATACTAATTACACCAAATTACATATACTAATTGCGACTATTACGAGCGCAGTTAAAGACAAGACAATTCTACACTGACAATTTAGAAAACGTGGTAAGTACCATCAGTGGATTAGTACTGTAGAATCCATTTGCTACATTTTTGTTAGGAGGAAAAATGCACAGAACTGTGGAGCATCAAAGCCTGTTGATTCTGTCTGAAGTTCAAATACTAAGAAAACAAATGTAATGCTTTTGAGCTTGTTATGGAATGTCTTATGGAAATTCCCAACATATGTTGTCAGCAACGTCTAGCCAAAACGGACCAGCGCACATGATTAGAGCTTCATGAAATGTAGTTTTGCCAAAGGGGCCTGAATATTGCTTTGTGCTGAAACAGATGACACTCCTTGGATATGGTTTCAGGTGTATGGAAGAACAAGTGAAAGACAACAGTACCTGGGATATCTTTGGAACATTTTTCATGCATGTTCTATGAGGTCAAAAATCTAGATGCATTTGTTTGCCATATGCAAATATAAATAGTTTGCCAAAAACTATTCATATTCCATTTAGATCATGATTACGATTATCATGGACGACAACACCACCCAATACTGTGCTTAACACAGCAGTACATATCAACCAATATGTGGAACAATTAGTTTGCAATTTCATACCTTAAATGCACCCTGAAGGTTAAAAGGAAGCAGTAGAAAAATAAGGTGCAAATCACCTGCATTCGCTAAATGTGGATTAAACACGACCAAGGAGGAGGCGTGATGAGAAAATTGTTTAGGACTAAACCAAAATTTTGACAAAAAACTTCTGAGCTTGTTATGGCACATTCCCAACATTTTGCCTGCATATTCCAGCCGAATGGACCAGTGCAAATTAGAACTTTGACAACCCATTAATTAAATCATGATTAACACAATTTTATTCAGAAGCATTTTCTTTTTAAGTGTCTTATTTCTTCTACTCAATAAAAGAAAAAGGCTATTCAATGAAGTTACCTAAGGTAAGATTATTATTTTATCTCAATTTTTTCTCCAAAGAAAGTACCACGTCTTTCTAAGGCTAGAAACAATACAATATATAATACATGATATAAACTGTGAAATCCAGCAGTAAAATTTTGATGTTTCTTAAAGCTGTCAGCAGATTCTTCCTGTTATTTAGGTAAACAGAAATGGTATAGAATCCATATAATAAGCAGTAATAAATAATGAGCGAGGGTAAAACACAAACGATTAGGTGTTTTAAAAATCATGTGGAACAATTAGTTTGCAATTTCATACCTTAAATGCACCCTGAAGGTTAAAAGGAAGCAGTAGAAAAATAAGGTGCAAATCACCTGCATTCGCTAAATGTGGATTAAACACGACCAAGGAGGAGGCGTGATGAGAAAATTGTTTAGGACTAAACCAAAATTTTGACAAAAATCTTCTAGGAGCTTGTCTATCATATAAAAAAATAAAATACAGTCACTCCAACAGGAAGAGCACGTTAGGTCACTCTAGGTCTGGCTGATCGTTGGTTGATGGGTTGTGATTCGAACACCTGGTCAGATTAGAAATTGCAGATTGTAGACCCCACAGAGTGAAAGGTCCACCCCACGAGATACCATGGCAACAATGGAACGTTTAATTTCTTATTTGTTTGTTGTTGTTTTTCCCCCTCAGTGGTGTACATCTGGGACTCATTGCTTCCATTATCCCTAAATTAGTAGCAGGTTTGACATTCAAAAGGTTAGATCACTTCATCATTGTCTATGCTAAATCATGTCCCTTACCATTGTATGCTGATGTAGTGCTTGGTCTTCAGTCAAACTTGGGGAACACAAATTATTCAGTTAAATAAGGGGGGGGGGGCCCATTTATAAAACGTAAAGGGGAATCAGTATAATTGCAGGAACGGTATATGATAATAATCTGGTAAAAGAAGAATTAGTGAAGCATAGCGCAGTACTGGTGCTTCAACTGATTAGTATTAATGGTGTCTGCAAAGAGCAGCAAAACACATGGGAAGTGGGAGGCTGGGATGGCGTATAGCAAATTCATGTTCCTGTACAAGGGAAGGAGATATTGGGGAGTGTAACCAAAGCTGCATATTAAAAATTAATGATGCCACCTCTGTGATTTACGACATGGAGATGGCAAAACCTAATATGTGTAAGATGGATGCCTACACGAGGCACTCCTGCACAAGTGACTGATGGGACTCGTCCTGAACCATGAACATTCGGTGCAGGGAAATACTTGCACGAGCCTGTATCTGTGGATAACATATGCTTCCCTTGGGGTCGGCTGGACAGACCCAACGTCGAGACAGACCTCAGTTGATGCATTTACGTGCTTCAGTTGATGCGATGCGTTTATTTTTCAAATATTATTACTCTGCACAAATATAACATATTTCAATAAAAGATCAACATGATGTACAATATATATTTTATTATTCTACCAAAACATATGTGAATTACGTTTAACCAATGTATGCGTTTAACACACAAAAAGATTTTCTAGATCAGCTTGATACTGATCATCTGTGATAGAATGCATAAACAATGCAGATTATTACTCAATATATTGTCATTTTAAAGAATAAAAACTTCTATTGAGCTTCCTATTTTCTATGGATGACGTTCTCTCTCCAGGAGAAACTCCTAGAGAGAACTCCAAGAAATAATTACTTTTGTAGTTTGTTTATACAGGGAAATGAGAACCCTTAACACACTAGCATTTAAATATAAAACATATGTTGACCTTCATAAAAAAATCTTACACCATGTTCAATTATTCAAAGGAATGTTACAGGAAAGGCAATACACTGTATAAGCTCAAACAATTGATTTTTGAAAATGATTAAGCCATTCGATAAGAGTGTTTTGCTAATGTGCATTTTTTGAGCACTAAGCAGTATTAACGCTGGATCTCATGTTTGTGTATAATGGTTTTTATTTTTTTTAAGCCTCTGACGTAAGTGGTTAAAGGATGCCATTTTAAGTGAGGTTAATCATGTATATTTTATACATGTGTATGTATAAAAAGTTTCCTGGAAGACGTCAGTAATTTCACAGTACAATTCTAGGCAGCACAAGCCAATAACCCCCTTATTCAACATTCCAAGGGTGTGCCTGGGTTTTGGTCTCATCATTACATTTGTGTTGTAACTCCAGTAATTTGGGATGTAAAAATTACGGTAAGGGGACAGGGGGGAATTTAAGCTGGTTATGTCTGCCCATGTAGATCTCTTTGGATTGCAATTGTCTTAAAACTCTTCTGCCACTTGTGCAGCCACCAACCTCACAATCTGAGATTTAGTGCCCCATAGTCATAACAACACAAAAAATTGGTACCAAATCAGGGAAAGTAAACTTTGAGGGCCATCTCGGTAGATTTACCTTTACATCAGTCCATTACAACCAGTGGTGTAGTGGTAAAAAAAAAAGTACCGGAGCGGTCCCAATGAGAATCAATTGAATAGTTAAGGAGATTAACAGTTACGGCCACTTTCCATTTAACGCGATTTAATCTTTTCTTCTTTTTTTTAACAACGAATATAACACATATTTGTACATGTTTTTTTTATTATTATACCGTTACTCATCACCTCAGTTACAGCCAAGGAACGAACAGCCACTTTCTCTGATTGGTTGTCAGCAACATCACTTTCAAAAGTGATTTGCTAACAAAAAAGCTTATTAAACTTTGTATTCAAATTAGAGAATTATCCCTCCCACCTGTCGGAACGTTAACTGGAGAGAGCATTTTCCGGTGGATACAGAGAATAGCGATAACGTGTTAGCAACACCGCGTGTACTCCCAATAAAAGGTTTCCTTCGCACTCGAAGATAAGTCTGCTCCAAGTTATTACAAACGTACAGATAGCTAGCTGTCCGTCTGTCGCAAATTCGCACAGCTGGCAAAGAGCCGCAGACAACGGTTACTAGACAAAATTCTAAAATATTTTAAATATATGTATTTATAATTATATATTAATAATTGTGAATATTTGCAATTGAAAAACATGGAATGAAAAAATGCCGGAGCACCGCTCCGTCCGGCTCCGGCTCCACTACACCCCTGGTTAAAACCCTTTTACAGACAAATACTGTTCTGCACTTCTACACTTCTGTCAAGGGTAAGGATTATACACTAAAATATTTTTTTTAATTAATCTTAGAAAGCCCATTATTGTCAAAGTCTTTGAAATTAAGAAGTGTTCCATACACCTTGTGGTTTCAAAACACTGTGCCCAAGGAACTTGTGAATTTTGAAGTTGGTACATTTAACTCCTATTAACTTGACAGACTGATGTACATAAAAAGTACTAAAATAATAAAATGAAGAACAAATAGGAGTTCAATTTCTTTTCTTTTCTTGAAGACATACAAAAGTATGCTTTTACTATAACTTTTTTTTGTTTGTTTTAATGAAATTAAAACCTACCGTAGTGTTGAAGTAATTTTGTGGTGGAGCCTTGGTACCACACAATTCTATTTTATGTCTGGCTTTGATGTCCCATTTTTAACAATTTGGATCACACCAAACATGTTTATATTGCTCATTAAATTAGAAGTATTTGATGTATATAAGTATTTACTGTGTTTGAAAAAGATTAACTGTGCTACATGATTACAAAGACGGTGATGTTTGTTATATCACAGAAAGTACACTACATGTGGAAAGGGACTGGCAAATTTGGTGGTTTCCAAAACTTACATCACTATGTAAATAAAATCGATTTATATTCACTGATATTACCTTGAACAAAAATTACATGGAGGATGGCAATACTGTTTTTAATGCCAATATCCAGAGTAATGCATAAAATGATGGTGCATTTATAATGCAGAATGTCTGGATGTTGAAGCAAATCCCTGTCAAAAACTGTAATCGCTGCCAGCAAACTACATCTACATCCCTTCATGGCTGCATTCTTGAAAATAGCATTCAGAATGGCAGTTTTTTTGCACTTTGTCACCACCGTGGCTATCAAATACACAACATAGCCAACATAACAAATTAGTGGATTTAGCTATTTCAGCCACACACATTGCTGACAGGTGTATACAATAAGCACACAGCCATGCAATCTTCATTGACAAACTTTGTCAGTTGAATAGGCTGTACTGAAGAACTAAGTGACAGTCATAGAATGCCACCTTTCCAACAAGTCAGTTTGTTGAAATTCTACCCTGCTAGAGCTGTCCCGGTAAACTGTAAGTGCTGTTACATTACGAAGTGGAAACATCTAGGAGCAACAACGGCCAAAATGGGACTGCCGTGCGTAAAAGTTGCTCATTCACTACCGAGTTCCAAACTGCTCCTGGAAGAGATGTCAGCACAATAATTGTTCAGCAGGAGCTTCATGAAATGGGCTTCCACTGCTGAGCAGTTGGAGACAAGCCCAAGACCACCATGTGCAATACTAAGCGTCGGCTGTAGTGGTGTAAACCTCACTGTCATTGGAGCAGTAGAAACACGTTCTATGAAGTGATTATTCCTGCTTCACCATCTGGCAGTCCAAAAGACAAACCTGGGCTTGGTGGATGACAGGAAAATGCTACCTGCTAACCATAAAGTTTTGTGGAAGAATAATAACGGTCTGGCGCTGTTTTTCATGCTTTGGGTTAGGACCCTTAGTTCCAGTGAAGGAAAATTCTGTGCTTCCAACTTTGTGGCACCAGTTTGGGGATGGTCCTTTCCAGTTTCAGCATGACAATGCCTCTGTGGGCCATACAGAAATGTTTTGTCAAGGTTTGGAGGCTGTTATAGCAGCAAAGGGGGAACTAACTTCATATTAATGCATATGATTTTGGAATGTTTGACGAGCAGGTGTCCACATAATTTTGCCATGTAGAGTACTTCCAAATCCAAATTTTTTAGAAAAGAGCATGAAAATTCTGGAATTGCTCCTGGAAACAAATTGCAGATTCTCATTGTAGTATCATGTTGCTCAATCATACCTGTCATTCGAATTGACCTTCATGAAGGATAATTTAATTTTACAGCTACTGTTGCATGTAAACCAGACATCTATGTAACTATACAATAGAAATATTTTTTTGTTACATATATTGCAAAATAACCAAGAGTAGTAATACTGTCAGATTATTTGAAGGAAACCTGCTCCTCTTGGGGGGAAAAAAACGTGATGTTGAATAATTTAATTTCTTGGTTTTCTCGTATACTGAAGTTCAGGTTATTAGAATTCAACCTTTGAACAAGTGTAAAAAAGAATTTGTAATAAAGTAAAAGACTGCATTTTGAAAAACTTTGGTTTCACCTTAACAGGGTGAAAAGAACTAGGGGATAAAGTGCCTGGCTAAGGAAAATATTTAAAGCAACACACTTTTCAAAACAGCTCTACAACATATAGTTTGCCACATCAATTGAAAGAGATGAATAATCAGGACCCAGTCTGAGTGCACGATATATTAGCAGAATTTATCTTTAAGTACGTGACAAATGGTCTAATTAAAGTTCTCGGGAAACAACCTACATTCTGAATATGTGCGTAAAGCTGCCGAAGGAATACCAATTAAAAGCTTCTGTGGAAAAGCATGAAAATATCTACCACCCAAGCCTCTTCATCACCAGCACTAACACCCAGGCCCCGACCTTAATGCTATACATTGCAAGGGCTTTAAGGAGGGTAGATGTTTGTAGTGACACATTATGTTAGAATTATAGATTAAAGATAAATTGACATTCGTTATAATATAACATGTTATTTAATAAAATGAACGTTACAAAATCACTAAATGGCTAACCACTAATGAGACAGCAAGCAAAAGATTTTATCAGCAGTTCTCAAACTGTTGAGTGAGCCTCTCCAGGGCGGCGTGGTGGGAAATTGATGAGGTGAGGGAAAAAAACTACTTTTAACAATTTAAAAAATATATACACTCAGGTTCTATAGGTGGCAGCAGTGTCTCATTGAAGCCAGTTTACATTGGCCATTTCTTTAAATTAATGTCTAGCTAGGTATCGCCATTAGCTAGTTAGATTAAGAAAATATCACTAGACCTGCTGCTGTTTGCTATTATCACAATAAAAATGGAGAGATTTCTCAAAACTGGGAAAAAGCAAGCAACCATAAAGGCCTTGGAAGCCCTGGAATGACAATGACATTTTTGTGTTGACATTTTCAGCATCACTGATCGTGCTTTTATGTTAAAGACAGCATTCATTCCTTAGCTGGTTGTCTTGGGGTTTAGGTTTCCAAACATTTCCAATGTCCATTAGGGCAAAAACTATGAAAAAAGCTAAATAAGTCCAAATCGAGCAACAGGGTGGATTATTATCCTGTCCCCTTTAAATACGAGTTGAACCCTTATGGAAATGTCCTATAGGAGTACTATAAAAGAATAACCAAGGAAATCCTATAGAAAGTCCCATAGTAAATTGGGCAATGTTCCTATAGAATATCCTATAGCACTATCCTAAAGGATTCACATTTAGGATGTACTATAGGATGATCTATAGGAACGTTGCCCAATTTACTATACAGCTTTCTATAGGATTTTCTATAGTACTCCTATATATGGTAGCTAGGAGATTCAACTTTAGAATTTTCCACCACAATTATCAAGGGTTTTCACAGTTTAAAAAAACGTATTATTAGTAGTATTATTATCGTTGTTGTTGTTGGATGCATGCATTGTGTGTGGCCCTGTGTTGAAATACTGAAGGGTAAAGGTAAAAAAAAAAAAAACCTTTTGTATTTAGGATAATTTTTTACTGGAAACACATTGCTTTTAAGACATTCCATGGAGAGAAAAAAATCAAAACACTTTCAAACATGACTTATAAATCCAACTTACTTTTCTAAATTTTAAACCTGAATAATATCCTACATCCTAACACACAAACATACTCTCTATTAAAGTCAAGATAACCAATCAAAGTTCATGGTGATTTAAAGAGAAAGGCTAATCAGAAGTATTTTTTCAACGGGGCTACTCGGGGACATCGTTGAGAGTCAGGACAATATCCATGAACTTAACTGACTTCTTGGGTCACATCTTGCTTTTGTTGCCCTGGAACATGCACAATAATACGTCATTTTTGACATGTCATGAACGCATGACAACACTATTAAAACTGCCATGTAAACAGACCCTTAAGCAGCTGGTACGCAGAGAAGTGATGCTTGATGATTTTATTTTCAGAGTTTAGGTCCCAGAAGTGAAATAGTCATTTTAATATTGACCATACTAACCATGTTTCTAAGTTAATGAGGAGGAATTTCTAAATAAATATTGGGAGGGAAGGTTTTGTAAAATACGATCTAATTTATTCTGGTAGGATTAAAATAAGACCTATCCAAAATAAACTTCTCAGCAGATGAATAAAAGCCATTCCTATAACCCAAGTGCTTGCCATTCATTATCAACTCAATCCTCATTACTGAAGGAAACAAACCCCCCTCCACATTTCCTCAACATTTTGGGGGGGACGCTGAAAACCCAACCCCCCCCCAAAAAAAACCCAAAAAAAGACTGCTTGGAACAAAACGAACACAATCCCTTCATAGGACATCTGGAATACATTTTAACATATATCTAAGCCAAAACATGTCTCAGCAGGGAGCAGCCGCAGGGTGCAAAATACAGCACACGATGTCCCAAACTGACATTTCTCTGATTGGCCTTGTAGTTTCCTTCTGTTTTTCTGTCAATAGTGGTTCTAACTGGCAAGTGTCAGGGGTGTCATCAAAGGTCACCTTTTATATTTCAAAAAATTATCCTGCCGTGTCTGGTGCCAGGCACCTGGCAGAACCAGACAGAGATGTGACACAAGATTCACTTCCTCACAATTCCCCCCACAGAATGAATAAACACTTTGTTCATTACAGCTTGACTTATATCTCACATTATATGCAGTCTTACATCAGTTGAGTTCAATTTAGTCTTCAGTATGTGTGGGAAAAATTTTATCACTCTTCACAGTATCATCTACGGAAGACTATACTACACAAAATACAATATAATTTGAAATCTATACATTTTATATGATTCATATTTATCCACGTTTGGTGTAGTCTGCCCTTCTTCAAACGATCAAATTGAAACATTCGAAATTTCAAGGAAAAGATTTAAATAAGATTATTTTTCATATACCCCACCCCAACAGTGACAGTGACAGGGTAGTGAGACCTGAATCAATAACACGTATTTTCCCAAGTCAGTACAATTATTATCTTAGTGTGGTCATTTAGGAATTCTGTAATATACTGTATATTTACCTTTGACAAAACTAATACGTCAGTCAAATCACTTTCTCAAGTACATTATTAGGGTCCCTTTGAATCGTTATTAACTTCAGCATTCTTCATTAACTATATCCAAATTTAAGAAGACGGTAGGACGGCATAGCGAACAGATGTAATGATTCATTTGACTGTGAAACTAAAACCGTGAATGATCTGATTTCATAACACTTTCTAGTGGATTTGCCGAGTAATTAACAATCGTTAGACAAACTAAAACTAAAACATTCACCACATACCAATACATAGCGACCAGAGAACGTGAATATA
>JAOVYW010001994.1:0-12977 GCA_025775045.1 Hiodon tergisus
CTTTCTCTATGTAAAGCGTCTTTGTGACATGGCAACATGTGAAAAGCGCTGTATAAAAATAAAATTGATTGATTGATATGTTGCAACCACCTTGCAGTCAGCAGAGTGATTTAACCTCATCAACACCACCACCACCACCACCACCTTCACCAACCCCAACCCTACCTCCACCAACCCCAACCCTACCTCCTCCATCACCGACCCCACCATCAACACCACCACCTTCACCAACCCCACCAACACCACCGCCATCACTTTGAGCCTCAGAACTGTACAGGGCCTTTTCTGGGAAGCCTGTCCTCCTTCCCCTTTCCATTCAGCTGGGTGATGTAATGCACATGAGCCAGGATCCGGAGGAAACCACGCCGCATTCAGATGAATCAGCGGAAAACTGCAGCCCGGAGATGGGATGATGGAGAACATATTACATCACCGGTCTGCTGTGTTCCGGGTCACTTTCTTTTCCTGTTTCACCTCTTTCAGATGCTACAAAGATACAGTTTACATTATATAAAATTAATAATACATAAAAAAATTATATAAACTAAATCAAGCTGTGGTATCCTTAAGCAAGTTTAATATCCACCTGAATGAGGATAAACTTGGAAATAATATGCTGTGACTTTGATTTAAAGTGTCTGCTAAGCAACTTATTTAAAAAATGACCAATAATTCTAGGCACAACCAGATACTGGAGTAACTCCAAGGTAGTGAATTCCAGGCACAGCCAAAACTTTCATTGAGTTTTCAGAGTTTTCATTTTAGTGTCCAAATCTTGGTATGTGGCCCCACATAAGGTGGTCGGATTAATAAATGTATGCCCTCTCTGCTGCATACACAGGTGTGGACAGAGGCCTGTTCACACCACACTTAACACTTCCATAGGCTGAGGCGGCCTGGTTTACCTCACTAAAAGAGTAGTTGACTACAGGTGTAAAAAATCTGTATCCATAGATGTAATGTAGTAATTGTAAACTAATATTTTGCTATTTTTCTTTTTCCATTACCTCTACAGAATGCAATACCTCTGTTTCCTTGCAGCCATTTCTGACTGCAGCATAGACGCCGCCTTTTTGGAAAAAAATTTAAACATCCTGATGGTACCCTCGTGCTTAAAAAAAAAAATTCAAATGTTTGCAAAAACCGAACCGTGAATGACTTGTTGTTCCTCTTTTCACACTATATAAAGAGGCTGCCTGAATGCTCACTCGATCAGATTGGTTATTGCCTACCAGCGAGTAAAAAATATGTTGTCTTTCTTCCGACTCCTGAGGAACTTCACCATCCTTGCCATGGTACTCTCTCTGACGGTCTCTGGGACAGGTCTGTTTGTACATTCCTATGTTTTTTATTTTTAAAAATCTTCTAAACGGTTTTCAGTAGTATGTGTAAGCCAATTATATTTAGGAAAAAATATATGCAATTTTAAAATCTTTTCAAAAGCAACACTCCAAGCCAAATTGTCTCTGGACTTGGAAAGACAACGGAATGGAGCAGTCCATGTTGGTCTTTTCCCCCCAGGCGAAGAGAAGCCCCACAGCTGCTGCACAAATGTCTCCACCAAGAGGCTGAGCATGCCCATCCTCGGGTACAGGATACAAAACTGGAACCCACCCTGCGTCAAAGCAGTGATGTAAGTATAAACAATTTACCCTTAAGTGTAATAAATAACCCAGGGCCAGATTGCCCACGCCTCGGGGTACAGCTTGTGGGGAAGGCAGAGTCAGAAAACCCTAAAACAAGACGGAAAAAGGTTTTTTTTATTGTAAACATTACATAATGAGCATACTTTGATGGCTCAAAGCCTTGAAGCTTAGATACATTAGCACAACTGTCGATTACAAATTGAGGAGAAAATACAAAATTAATTAAGGCGTGATTAACAAAACATAAATATGCCTGTATAACCGGTTGCATTTGGTCACAAACAGCTATTCAATAATAGGCATAAAAGATACAGCTTTAAAAATGAGTGACGTTAAATATAATTGACTTTAATGAGTGACTCTGAAGATGAGCGACGGGAATGGAACGGTGGCATCCAATCTAAATCTGAACATTCTGCCCTGACAGCTTCGAGACTGAGGATGGGCCAAAATGCAGCCACTGGAAAGAAAAATGGGTCTTCGCCAAGGTCCTGGAGTTGGAGTAAGTCCCCTCTGACACGGCCCATGTTGCAGTTATTCTGGGCAGTTGCGCCAACGGGAAAAAAGGAAGAAGAGGAATGTTGAAATCTTTTTTTTTCTCCATCTCTCTCTTCCAGATTAGCCCGGAGAAACCTGTTAAACTCAACATCCTCCACACAAGAAGAGTAAACGCACAAGATGCCTGAGTGCTCAAAACAGAAAAATTAGTGGCAGAAATCAGGGAATTAATCAATTAATGGATTGCATCCTCAGACCTATTTGTTGTGTCTTCTATTTTACTTCTATTTTATTTACAGTAATTTATTAATTATTTGAATGCTGTGTAAAATATTATGAAGACAAATTTGTTTATTTATTTCACTAAATTATTCATGGTTAGTACCGAGTATGGACAATTTTCAAATGTAAGTGTTAAAATATATTATCCGTCTACACTGCTCACTGACAAAAAAGAAAAGAAAAGAATGTCTAATGATATCTCCAACATGAAGTACAGATTTGTCTAAAGAATGAGGAGCGGAATGTTGTGGAAACCTCATGCTGGTCACCATACACTGTCAGCATTAGTCAAAACCCTGAGTGTTCATTGTCGGCATAGCCGTTGGCTGTTTTCATGGAATAAAAGATGAATGAACAACACCGTATCTTCGTTTGCCTGCTTTATAGCAGGTCTCTCCTGTGAGCATCAGGAGGAGACCGAGGCTAGACACCAGAGAATGTACACTCAGTTCCTGTCACAAGGTTGAATCGGCCACTTTAAAATAATCTTTCTATATGTATTATTTCTATTTTCATGAATATTAAAATGATTCCAGCAAGTGGTGCGCACTGTTTAAACAGGTTAAATCAGTACTTGTATAGAAAACTAAAATAATATATCTTCTAATCAGGTAAATTTTGAAAGAGCATTAATAAACAAATAACATCTTAATGACACACTCCCGAAGTTTATGGCAGTATAAAAATAAGGTGAATAGACCTAAGACTACTCTAAACTCCATATCATGCCTGAATCAATGTTTTGACCTGGTCATATTTTGAAAGACCAACTATTAAAGGACCCTATGAAGTTTTGTGTGGTATTACAATCCTTTAGCATCAGTATTCCAAATCATAAATAATATTTTAAAATTATTATAATATAGCATAAATATTTAAGAATATTTTGATTACATCCATCAGAGTGATTTAACTAACAATCGCACAGTTTTTCCTTACATGATGACATGTACAACAGAAGTATCTCAAAAAGGCGAATATTTAGTTCGACAGACGTGGAATTTTCATAACATATTAAATTGATTGGAAGACTTCACTTTACCGGACATCTTCCAAAAAACAAGAAAAATAGCAGGTTAGCAAAATGCGCATACACATACATTGCTTCAGTAAAATATCCATATGAATGGATGAATGTAGAAATGTAAGCGCTGTATGTCGCTTAGGATAAAAGCGTCTGCTAAGCAACAAAAATTTAAATATTATTTTATTAGATGAGTATTTGCCAACCGAGGCACTACATGGAACATGAAATTAAGTAATATATTCATAGCGTTTATCTTTGCGTGCCAAATGGATAGAATCATATAGCCTTTTGTACCCCTTTTTCGCACAATTAAATAGTTAGTTTCTCAGTTGACCCAATATGACAACCCTAGCCGTTGCGCGTCACCTAAAAATCCTCCGCAAACGAAAGGTCAGTTTGTGTCACGTGAGCGTTGCTTTTTCTTTTTTTTAAATAACCTGGTTGTGTGGAATAGAACATGAAAGTGAATCACCTCTGCGAAAACCTAACGGTTGGACTTTACTAGCCATAAAGTCGGACGCCTTATTTTCCTTTAAATTGCCGGTTAAAGCAAAAACTTGGTTTAACTTGGTCAAAGAACCTGAAAGTTACGTGGATCCTTATTATGACGAAGGTAACTTTCTGGATATTGTTTTGTGGTTTCTTTTTGAATACGTGTAGATAGATTGTTTAAATGTGTTTCATAATCAGGCACAATACGGCGATTTTATAAGGGCGCCCGCATCATTAAGAAGCAAGCGAAGGTGCTCGTTGGTTGCATCGCAGATTGGCCTACTATGAATAGCTCAAGTCACCTTAAAAACTGAAATATCATCATTACATTTACTGTGTTTTAATGTGTTTGAAATCCAACTTATTTTTTTCTGTATATGTTCCAGAGGCTGAGGAAAATACTTTTGCAATGACAATGCCTAAAATCAGCTTGAAAAACACGTACAACATTCACCCGAAGAAGAATTCGCTCAATTATGGAACAGGCAAAGAGTAAGTAATTCCTGGTTTGCTATTTTTATGATGTACATTTATTGTTTTTCATTCCATTTACTGTTCTGTTAGATCCACTCACAAATTAATATGTTCTTTTTAAGAGTATATTCACGACTGGCACATCTCTTCCAGTGAGTTCAGGGAGAGGTACCCCCACTGGTCAAATGACGACATTCTTAACCTGAGGTTTCAGTTTGAGCACTTTGACGCCAACGGTGACAGACTCCTTCACTTCAGTGAGTTGTAAGATATCTAACTGAAACGGACTCGTTCAAGGTCTGATTGCATCAATCACTGTTAAGTGAATTATATTCCAGGTGATATGATAGGTGTTGTACATGGCCGTATTGCCTGTAGATGGCGTTATTTACGATAAAATACGGTACTACAAGATTACTAGGGAAAAATCGTCTAAAATCGAAGTATTCAACAGAACACTACATTAGGATTATACATTAGTTACCCAGCGTTATCTAGGGACCCTTATCAGTTATAACATTAATACAAATGAATAAAACTCATGGTAAAACAACATTAGATTTTACCAAATTGTGTAAATTACCATTCCTAATTTATTTTGCTTAATGGTTTTGCACATAACAGCAACTCGGCCCTTACACTCATTGAGGATGGGTCGACATTAGAGCAGCGAAAGGCAATGTTTCAGGAAGCTGACATGGAAGGCTACAATTCAATCAATTTTGAGGAATTTCTTGAGGTTGGTCGCTGTACATTTGAAAGTGCATTCTTCTAAATGTGGCATGCCCACTGCCGAACCCTCTGTGAGTGAGGACGAGCAAGACCCCGTCACTGGGGATCAGTGAAATTACAAAAAGGGATGCGTTCCAGCAGATGTGCTATGGAGCTTTCTAAACGGCAGTGGTTTCTGACTTCACCACCACCTTGGCTTGTTGCCGCGATGCAAACTATTGATTACTTTGTTATGTTAATATTTCACTTTGCAGTGTGACCTTGTCAGTGCGAAACTTGTTCACATTTAATGCCTACTTTCCTGAGTCTGTCTTTAGCTCCTTTGCAGCCTGATCTTGGTTTTGAACACGATGCTCAACAAAAAATTTCCAATTCTTGTATTTAAAAATATTTGTGTTTTTGTGATGTATATATTTCTTAATGACAGTCTCTTGTTTTTGTGTTTGAGTCATTAAAACTGTAATTAATAAGCCATGTTCTAGACTGAAAAGATTCTGTGAAATTTGCAAGCTGCTCATTACTTTCATTTTGTATTTTTCATTAAATATTACAGCAATGTTGAGACCTCACTGTCTTCAATTCCGTTTAAACATTTAAATGGGTAGGTTTTTATTTAAACTTTTGAAATAGTTGTGAACAATTTTGGAGTGTAATGGGTGTTGAATCTATGGAATTTTAAATCAAAAAGTTGGCTGCACTGGATATTTCCAGTCAGAATGTACCAATGATTTCTGACTGATGACCATTTCTGGTTGCCAATGTCAATGTGCTGCAAACTGAACGAGGCTGTGGGATGCAGTGCTAGTAGAAGTTGTGAGAGGATCTCGCTCGATGCTGAAGAGTCGTCTATGTTGCAAAGACCTGTGCACACTGAGCCACCTTCAGCAGACAAAAACGTGGAGACGAATTTCAGATATTTTAAAAATGAAACAAAATGCATCAAAGTGCATATTTGTCATAACTTTAACTTCTTGTGCTTTACGCAGTTAAATGTTTAAAAATAGAAGACGCGATAGAATTGTAAAAAAAACAAGGCATATTTTATCTACTGAACAATTTACCACGTTTTTTTTTTCTTGCTTAGTTTTGAACATGCCTGATTTAAACCAGGTCATCAAACCTCATTTCCTTTGAAGGAAATGATACTGACTCAAGATAAATTATTCAGGTTTAGTTTATATGGCAACTCAACCACACAATAAGTAGTATCTATAGTCATAAACACTGAATTTGTGTATCTCCAATGTTGTCATGAGAAATAGGCCATCAGTGTTCATTCCCTGTGAAAGTTACAAGAGATTTATGTGTGTATGGGTATATTTGTCTTTTGTTCAAGTAAACTTCAGATTTAGTGCATTTTATTGTGTTAGCTCTGAGAACAGGCATCACTGTAAGTTCTTTGCTTTTTATCCATACACTTTATTCCAGTTCTTTCTACAGGTTTCTACTACTATAAGCCATTACGCACATGCGTATTGCCATTCAAACAAGCAGTACTTACGACATTAGTCCATCACATTTACCTAAATATACCCATCTTCAAGCTTCAACCTTACAGTAAACACAAGGTAATTCTTCAAGGTAAAACGGTACCTATTAGATGGGGGTTTGGAGTGTCTCCTGGGGTAATGTGAGTTTGACCTAACATGTTTGTCTCCTGTTCTCTCTTGGTGGAATGCGGGTCTGATCTGACATGTTTGTCTCCTGTTGTCTCTTGGTGTAATGGGGGTTTAATCTGACAGCTTAGTCTCCTGTTCTCTGGAAATCTGGATGTTGTAAATCTTACTGCTCCACCGCTTTGCTGAACCAAAGAACTGTGATCCATTGTCCACTAGGCCATGGTGGTGTGATCATGGTGGCTCCTTCTCCTGACTGTATGTACTGCAATGCTGGCACAACTGGCACAAGTTCCTTGATGCTATGTCCACCAGATTATCTGGTCTGATGTAAATTCCCTGTTTTTTCCAGGTAATATTCCAGGGCTCTCACTGGGCACAGTGCGTGGAGGACACTCCCTGTCTGACTAGAATTAAAATGACATTAAACGATGAAACCGTTTTAGGTAGAAAGGCTGGATTAGGCCGCAGAGTAACACTTGAAGCTTCAGACTGAAACAGTGCCTGCTATTCACTTACACCCTTAGCAGTGATTCCTAATGGAAAGGCAGCCTTGAGAGATAACTTTTTAGATTCTGCTGAACACATTCAAACAGGGGTTTTGGTAGGGCCTGTAACACAACATTTAACCTTCAATGAGGAATAATGTTCTTCCTCGGTAGTCTCAGACACCAGGCTCCTCTAAGGAACTGGCTTACCAGAATATGGGCCCTGGGAGAGAAGAAGACCTTGAATATCTTAAGGTGGCAAGTGGAGATAGCTGCCAGGTACTCCTTCCACACTGAAGGAGTACCTGGCAGCTATCTTGCCTTCATCTAGCAGGTCTTGCTGAAACTGCAGAACCAGTGCACAGCTTCTCAAGTCTTCCTCATTCTGCCCCTGGGACATACTTCCACATGGAGCCTTCCCATGCACGTAATGCACAACAACAAAAACGACCACAAATTCCCCTCTCACAGTAACTGAGGAAGAAAAACAGAGTTTGAATGAATGTAGGTTTATCAACAAAATCAATAGGCAATGAACATTTCGGAAGGGAGTTGCTCAGCCTCATGACTCATAGCGGACGCAATTTATAACATTGCAGGCCCCAGGATTCTCTGGCATGATTAAGCATAGCTGCTCATAATTCAGGTGTGCTTAGAGGAAAATTACCCATTAGTGATGGCTCATATTTTATATTTGAACGGCGTCTATTTACTGCTTGTGCCTGAATTGTGTTTATGAGTTGGTGATCGCACTGCCTTGTATTTTCTGTTGAAAATCCACATTATGTTGATACCCTGACAATGTTATACTTCTGTTGAGTAATATGTCCTGCGGAGTTATTTGATTTGTTCCAACTCACCCGTGAGTGGTTAAAGTATTAAACCTTTGTGTCAAATCGTGTAATTTGTATATTCCACTGCGTGAGTGGTCCAGCAGGTTTTTCGAAACTTTCCGCCTTTGATGTACTATGATGAGGTGTCCCCCACAAACATCTCACCACACGGACCACCTCTATCGCCACATCCCAGCTGATTTCTTATTACAGTAGGGCTCTGGTGTGACTGACGTCATCAACTCTGGTCAAGTTAGTGATGAGGTCGGTGCAAAGAAAATCACTATTTTTATTTTTTACAACAATACAGATGTTAGAATGAAACATAAGAATGCGAAACATGAATCCAAGTGAATTTCATATTTTAGTTTGAAGAATAATAACCCGTACGACAAACAAGCATCTTGAACATTGAAGTCTGAACTGTATTTTAACTGTAACTTATTTTATGTCTCTAGGTTAATTACACATTACAAACATTACAAACTTGCTATATTTTGAAATTATTTTAATGCCTTCACAAAAGAGCAATCACTGTGTTTGTTCATATCCGCTGTAAATATTTGCTATATTCAATTATGTTACTTTGGCCGTTCCTTTTACATTGGCCTATAGCCTACCTTTAAAACTTTCATAATTGTGGTAATGATAAGCAAGCAGTATTATTGAAGACAGCAATGTTGATTTTTCAAAGCAGGGAAAATATTTGTCAATAAATCTTTGAGACGTTTAGTTTCCTTTCAAGACAACTTGGGGGTGGCGATGTGGAATTCTTCAGTGGTCCCATTGGAAACCATTGTTTTCAGTTTGTCACTGCAAGAACAACAGAGTTTTATTAAAATAAGACTAATGTACAGTCGTGTTAGCTCGGAAACGAACACATGCTCTGTCTGTGTCATTTTGTTAAATCAGAAATTAACTTTGAGTCACTGGTTTACGTGTACATCATAGACACATTCTGAAATAGTAATTACTGCTATGTTAATTAAATATATTTTAAAATCTCATTAGACGATACATTCACAACCGTTCGTCGCAAATATGGGGTAAAATTTAGATTGATAGTTTCTGAAGACAAATTTATATCAATTCTAAAACATTTAGACAGAATTGCAACATCTTAGGACATAGATTTCTAGGATGTTAAAAGGGGTATTTTCGCAGATAGTGTTCATATCAACCTTTGAAAGTTTTTGTGGCTTGACTAAATGGTTTTTATTAAATGCCAGACCTGAAACCATTTCTCAACTTTCTATTTTGTGGTATTTCTACTTGCAATATTAACGTGATCTTTCTGGTTCAGAAAAAAAAAAAAAGAATCATATACTATCCGACCACAATCTAACATTAGCTTAGCATCAGGCCAGTGTTTGGAAAGTGATTAGTATGATAAAGCTCTAAGCCGTATGTGATTGGCCCAAGGTCCTGTACCTGAGATGGGTAAGAAGGTCCTTCACCCAGTCATCATCGGCACTGGCACACACCTTTCTGTCCTTTTGTGTGACGAATCTGATGGGGAATGAGGAGAGAAAAGCCACACCTAGATATTAGTCAGTTATGTCAAGGTGTCAGAATCCTCAGTGGAATTATTTTAGTGTTTATGTGAGCATGTGCCCAGTGGTGTCATCAGTCTACAACTCAGTCCGCGTGTTTCCCTGCCACGTTTGTCCCTGTATGATTGCATGTGTGTCCTTGTGTCTGTGTCTTTGTGTGTGGCCTTATATGTATCCTCTGTCCTTATTTTGGTCTGTCATTGATGGGGTTTACTCTGCAAGTCAGGGTCTCCTGGACTCACATGATGGCGTCAATTCGGCACACTTCCCATGACCTCTGTTCCACAAAACCCTTGATGAGATGAAAGGGCAATGGCTTGCGAGTGTACTTCACACAGCAGGAGTGGTTCAGGGGTCCGTCTGCAAACACAGACAATGCTGTCACAGAGGAGGAGACCTGTCCAGACAATGCAGTAAGCTGAGAAACAGAGCCACAATGGTAGCCAGGCTTATTAGCCCTCCAAACAGATGTATTTGAATGAACAGTATGACATTATCAGTAATCTTCAGTAGTCTTGTATTAAATGACAGGTCGGTGCTTTAGAATTGACTTATCTCTCACCCACACACACACACACACACACACACACACACACACACAGCAGTACTAGTGTGGTTTCCCTGCATGCAGGAAAACTTGGCCTGCCTGTCTCCTGGGATCCAATGATAGCCTTTGAGAGCCCTGTATGGTAGTGGCACCCAGTACTAGTAAATACTAGTACGTAAGTCTGGAGTAAAACACTGATGATTGTCTCTTCCCATCCCTCTATCACCTTCACGTCTGTTCAACAGTATCTGCACAGATTTGAACCAACTTTTAAAGCACACACACACACACACACACATGGTACCGCGGGGCAGCGTGCGTCTTTTCTTTAAGAGCTAGACTTTAATAGCAAGAGAAGAAACTTACACGCTGAGGTGGTGTGGGAGAGCAAGCTCAGCAGGCAGAGCAGGAACAGTGCACGGGTGATTGTGCCTCTCTGGTTTGGCATGGCGATTGAAGAGATTGGATGAGACCTGACTGGACTTAGACGGCTGTGTTGGCCTATGTTATATATACCCCGCTGGTCGGCCTGGGAGTGGTCTCAAAATGTGGGTGCTACATCGGCTCGGCTTGGTGAAAACATCCTGTCTGAGAGCCGCGTGGGGGCCAGGAAAAGGCCTGCTGGCAAGAATCCATCCTAGATGCTGCGACAGCAGATGGAGTAGTGGTTAAGGCGTTGTATTTCTAACCAGCAGATTGAAGATACATATCTGAGGGTATCAAAATCTATAATTACACTAACTAGGGTTGCTTCTGCAGTTGCACTAGTGAGATGATTACTCTGTCTGCTTAGAATGAAACGTCTACTACAACAGTGCCACAAGTGCGCCACTGATGTAGGTCCGCTGACCCAGTTTAGTTCTATGCAACAAATCAAACTCAGCAGCAGTAATGTTTTGTGTGCTTAGTAACTATGTGTGTAATGACATGTGCCTGATACCTAATAAAATCAGGTTTAATAGCATGTCTCATACCTATATATGAAACTGGGGTACATTTTTTAAACTTTTGATTTTCAGATTTATCTATTTCAATAGAGTTAGATTTGTTCCGGATGATCCAGTGTCTGTTATGATCTAGCAAGGGTCATGAGTCCAAACGGCTGCCCGAGTGAGAGGGCATCCTGCAAGATCCAGTTGTGGCACTCAGTATACGCACACACACGTACACACATGCACACATATACACACACGTGTACACATGCACACTCGCACACTTACACACACACAGGGCTTTTATCTACGCCAGTTTAGTACCAGAAGCCACAGTCACCACTCAGCACTTTATTTCCTTTTATTTACTTGTGTCGTATTCTTCAGATATGTATGGGTGTGTGTATGTGTATGTGTGTGTGTGTGTGTGTGTGTGTGTGTGTGTGTGTGTGTGTGTGTGTGTGTGTGTGTGTGTGTGTGTGTGTGTGTGATGTAATAAGGTGCCAGCATGCTTGTGTTTGCTTTCTGTTGTTTGACTGTCTCCTAATGAAACGTTTTATTATATATTACAGAAGCCATTTTGTCCTTTAAATCTGTAATTCTTATAGGAAACATTGTTTTAACCCTATAAGAATCAGCCAAACAGTATTTGTATGCCTCACACATTTTTTTTATTTTTACTTAACAAATTAGAGATTTTGAGTTTTTTGAGTATATTATTACTTACTTCTGAACATTTCTCATGAAATTAACCACAAATCAAATAACGTTCTTAAAGTAGAACAATTAAATAATGACGGTCATGGAATGTGAACCGATGCCCTTCCAAGGTTAAACCCAGATCTGAAGCAAAACCAGACGGCAGTCGGTGCGGTCCTCATAGAGAGTGGACAAGTGGTCAATGTCCCGAGACCTTCCTGTTGTTGCTAGGAAGGTAATAATTAAACACTTCATTACTTTGTTACACAAAACCAAGAAACGTACATGAATTCATTATAGTTTTGCGCAGCAAGTGACATGTTCACAGGTAACATCCCAGCAGGTTTTCATCATTTCGTAAACACTAGTGTAAAGGTAACACAACGATGCATTGTTGATGATGGCAGAGGGTTCTCTTACTCTATGTACTGCATTGCCTCAATGGTCCACTTCTGTTTGGTGTTGGCACAAATTTTCCTTCCTCTTTTCGTGATGAAGCTAAGGAAGGAGTGAAACACTTAATCACAAGAGGCAACAAATTGTCTTTAAATAAATAAATACGTTTTAGTAGGTCTGTGGGAAACATTGTCACAGTTGGCAGAAAGCGGGGTTTGTTCAGGCATGACCACTTCACCATTCGATAACAGGCGTGCCCCAGGCATGAGTCCTTGTTTGTCCCAGGTGTGTACTCTTGTTTGCTTTTGTTAACTTCCTCCGATATTCTATTGTAGTCCTGGAACTTCCCAAACCGAAGACATATTTACTTACATCACAGCTTCTATGCTGCAGGAGCCTCTGACGTCCTGCAGACTGTAGGACTGTAACCTCTTGATGGGGAAGTTTAGCAGGTGTTGAACATCAGTGTATGTTGTACAACATCTTGTGGGACCTGAAAAAAGACACATAATGTGATAACCTTTTCAGCAACACAGGAAAGGGAGAAGCATTTCTTTGTAAAAAAAAATGTTCTAGAAATGTACTAAAAAAAAAAACAAATCGACTAGTTTCTCCGTGTACTGTATGAATAAGCTCTACTGGTGAATACATTTTTGTCTAGTGACTATGATTGTCTAGTGAATATGTCTAGTGAATATGTTTGTCTAGTGACTATGATTGTCTAGTGACTATGATTGTCTAGTGAATATGTTTGTCTAGTGA
>JAOVYW010001994.1:13077-48583 GCA_025775045.1 Hiodon tergisus
TTGTCTAGTGACTATGATTGTCTAGTGACTATGATTGTCTAGTGAATATAACCTGCTGAAATGAAAGCTCTTGTCCTACTTACTCATTTCAGCCAGAGAAGCCATTGCCAGCAGAAGCACCAGTAGGGTCATGCCATGTTTTGCCATCGTGTCAGATGTTTGCTTGTCAGGATGAGAGTGGAGGTCTTCTTCTTGAGTGGAGTATGTTTGATATCTCACAACTGTTTCTCCCATTTTATAGTTTGAGAGCGGGAAATTTCCAAGTCTTTTCTGGACCGCAGACTTCCTTGTCGAGGAAAGTGAAAAAAGGTAAGTAGGTCATACGGGAACTATGACGCTTGACAGTCATTGCCGACACAAAATCCCCGATCTTTACAAGTAGCTGCTTTTAAAATATATAAAATAGTGAGACATTTATTCAAATTTATTAAATATAGTCTATAGTGAGCGTGGTGTGTAAAATGATGCATATTAACTGTTAAATTGGACTGATGTATGTCACAATATATAGTTTATTTAATTGTTATTATTGTAATAGTGGAGTCTAGCATTTTTCCAATACTGCGAAACATTAAGTAACCTTGGGAAAGAACCGGTACTGTTAGAAACAATGTTATCAATAGACAATGTATGAATTGGTTATACATATTTAATGTTTCTGTGTCTGACATGTGCTTGGTCTCTGGTACTCTCAAACCCTTAATTGCCTAATATAATTGATTAATATGGATAATCATTGCAGGTGTTCTACATACAAGTACTCGGAAACCTTTAGAACACTTGCGTTAATTAAGCATTATTTAATGCATACCCAAAAGTAGATGCATGTGGTGAATTTTTTTTTCAGCAAGGTGATCTACCAATGATAAATTGGCAAACTTCCCCATCGTGAATTCCAATTTTATTTCCCTGTAGTATCAAATACAGGTAGGAGGTGATTACAATAAAAAAGTGCATGTTGCTGAAATTATGTTTTTGGTGCTATGCTGAAATGCATGTATGCATGTGTCAATGGTCCAACCATGTAGAATCCAGCCTGAATTATTCGAGGCATGGATTCTACAAGGTTTGGGAAGCATTCCACAGGGACACTGGTCCGTGCTGAAGTCATGACATCTCATGGTTGCTGCTGATTGAGCGGCAGTACATTCATGCTGCGGAAAGACCATTCCATCTCATAAGGTGCCATATTGTGTTGAGGCATGAGGTCAGGAAATTAAACATTATCCTTTATAACTTTATATTATTTAACATATTCTTTGGGGTTTTTTGTGTTTGTCGCACCATTCTCTGTAAAGCCCAGACACTGTCGTGAGGGCAGTCATTTCGGAGATACTGGAACAGGCGCACCTGGCACCGACGATCATACCAGTCACTTAGGTCAATCCTTCTGCCCATTCTGGCGTTCAAACACAAACTGAATGCCTTGATGCCTGTATATCTGCTGTATATAGCAGACCAGGGCCACCTGACTAACTGTGTAGGAGCGATCCCTCTTTGTGAAGGGGGTGGTGTACCTAATAGAATGCCCACTGAGTGTATGTGTTCGCAGATTCTACATGTATTTTCTTCATATTAAAAAGGAGGACCCCGTTTTCTAAGTAAGAATACAAGGACTCAGAGGAATTTTGTGAAGAAAATAAAAGAATTTGAGCTTAATGTGAAATATGAGATCTCAAATATAAAATATCTATTATCATCCGGGGATAAACCTGGAGGTTCCTCGGAAAGATTACGTAATGATGAGTTTTAACAGAGGAAAAACCCTACACATTACCATGACCCATTTATCAATGAGAAAACGCAGATGTTCCCCTTTGAGCAGAAGGACACATTTGCACACAATATTCATCCGGCCTTAAAAAAAAAGAAAAAGATTGTCAATATCAAATAAAAAAAGTGTAAAAGTATTAAGGTAAAAATGAAAAAAAGGTAATTAAAAAGTTAATGGGGTGGCATCACATCATCATTGTACAGAATTAACTCAAGACAACATGCTTCATGCAGTTTGATGCGGTATGAGACGGGTCAGGTTCTTTCACAACAACCCTACCCATCAGTCTCTCATCAATCAGCTGCGGTTTTGACTTATAAACAACAAATAAGAAAGTTTTGAAACATTAGAAATGGGTGTCCTCTGAGCCCTAACTGTAAGACTCTAAAGGAAAAAGTCCATCAAGGCTGCGTTCAGTTTCATGGCATGAGCAGTAACACTCTCAGGTCCATTTTTGAACATATACTTTAAGTTCCATCAGTCCTTAATGGTTTAAGGCGGGTCTACTCTCTTCATCTGTAGAGAGTGTGGATCATAGCGGTTTCTTTGGCATGCTTTTGATGCTAAATTTAGTGGATGTGTTCAGTAATATCTTTTTAATAATCTTCCACTCAGTGGAACCTTTTCTACAGGTACTTTTTCTGTTCTAATATTTTATATATATATATATATCTGCTTCAAGTCATCTAACCAAAGACACTTGGATATTTAACTACAATACTACAAATTGTTTACTACCAGTACTACTATGATCTATGATTAGATGTTAAAGTGTTTTGGCCCATTTTTCCTATTTTAACAACATTTTTATCTCACTGAAGCTTTCTTAAAGGCATCAGTACAAATAGGTTAATAGGTAACTTGAAGAACAATGTTCCACAGTGGGAGATTTTTTTCAGCAGGAAAACCCACTCAACGTGCACGTTTCCACCTTTCAGCGTTATATAAACACGGACACTGAGGCAAGAGGCCAGAAGACTCGCTTTCCTCCTCGCTCTCAGACGAAGACAACCACAGACCATGGCCCACTTTCACATGACATTTCTGACTCTGCTGCTTGTGTATGCAGTGGGCTTCTACAGCATGAAGACAGATGCCGGTACGTATCACCGTAATGATTCTCCTCCTGAATGACCTACTTCTGGAGCCCTCTTAAGATTTCTTCTTACTGTGACAACGAGCTGTACTGTTCTCATTTTGCAGGGCTACTTTAGGGATCCATAGCTTTTTGAGAATGATGCAGGACATGAAATTTCCCCACTGTGTTACGGTCATTGTTTTTATCCCTGTTTTCCAGCCGATGCTTGCTCTTCTGCAGTTTTCTTCCGTGGGACCACGGTCGGTCCACTGGTATTGACATATCTGCATTTCGTTTACTGTCTGTTTCAGCCTGCTGCACGAAATACTCTGGGGGTGACATACCAGTGGCTCTCCTTAAGGGCTACTCAATACAGACCAAAAGAGGCAGATGCAACATCAATGCGATTATGTGAGTACCGGTTTGCAGAGTTTCAAAGATTTTATACTGTTCTTATTAAACCAGTCATTACAACACTGAATTGTTTATTTATATAAATGAGCAATTTTGCCTTCTCCAGTTTCCACACCATCAAAGACCGACACCTGTGCGCCGATCCAACCCAGATCTGGGTGATGGAGAGGATCCAGAAACTGAGGTGAGAATCTTCCTTTGCGGTCTGCATGCAGTGATTTCTCCCAGAATCTTTATTCATAAACCCCTCCCTTATATTTCCCTTTTCCAGGGACAGAGTGAGAAAAATGACCAGCAAGAACAACACAGCTGTAGCCCCTTGAGTCCTCGTCAATTCACAACAATTAAAAAGGACTTGTGCTAATACTTTTGTACCTGCATTCATAACATTTAGTATTTTTATATATTTCATAACATTTTATATTTTTACAGCCAGTTAAAATTAATTATTTTTTTTAGAAAAATAACTAAAAATTGTGCAGAAAAAAAGAAAAAATATTACTTTGTAAAAAAAGTTTAAAAAACATAAATGTGCCTGATGTCTCGTGAATGGGGATTATAACACATTATTAATTAATTATTTAAATCCCAAAGTGATTTCATGCTTATTCTTTGCTGCTTCCTTTCGAGATTTTCACATTAAACGTGTTTCTGAGCATCCGATCTTGGTACAGTTCTTAAAGCAAACGTGTTTCTGACCCTCCAATCTGTGTAAAGTCCTTAAAGCAAACGTGACACACCTGCGGTAATTACCCTCTGGTTCTCAGTGTACGCAGGTAAAAGCAACTTTTTACGTTTGGTTTTAGGGTTGTTAGGTTGATAGGTGCTAACACCTGCATAGTTCAGTAAAATGCACACGTGGTGATAGGGAAATATATATCAACGGCGGTGTGTTTTGAGTCCACATAAGTACGATCATCAACGTGAACCAAAATGACTTGTAACTTTTGAGAAGAAAAATAGGAATAGAGAAGACCCAAGCGTCTCTGGTGCCAACATATTTTGGGCTTTAACTCAAATTGGGTGCCAAAAACCTAACCTGACAAAAAAATGTCTTAATTACGTTTATTTCACATATATATTTTATAGAATGATAGTTATATATCTAATATTGTTCCATTGAAACCCACGCGTTTTTTTAATTTAATGTGGAAAAATCTGGTAAGGAAATTTAAAAAGTATGCAGCAAAAATAAAATTAACTGCTCCAAATTTAAAATACAAATAAGATTAAATGGATGAATGTTACTAGGGTGGCCAACCGTCCTGCAAATTTCGTGCTTGTCCTACACTTTTAAACTAAATTAAATTAAGTTTTTTTATTTTATCGAACCATCTTATCGAATTTGATCTCATCTTCATCGGTCGTGATTTTATAGTTTGTTTCGGGTTTCCAAATGGATCAGTTCACTCATGAATCAGTAGAAGAAACACCAATCTGATAATTTAAAAAAAACACATGAACATGTGCTTCCGGGCTCGTCCGAGGCACAGCTTAATTTATGATAGTTACTTTCTTTACCAAATTAGCTAGCTAGCTAACCAGCAATTGCTAGGTGGTCCTCTAAGGCAGTTGTCTTGGCGACGTTTTTATCCTCTTTTTTTTTTGAGCACCTCTTGTGTGTTTGGAAAGCATTTATAGTTTAGACTGGCTAGCAGGCAACTGTTGCGCTCTTGTTTTCAAATTTCGCCTGTAGATTAAAAACCTACCAAGACCAGATGATAAAAATATTGTACATCGACCACATACGTGATTAAAATCAATTGTGTAATTTTGACAAGATAATTACTCTGGGGTAATTTTTTGTTATAATTACAAATAACAGTGATAAATATATGTTGTCTAGTTGAAAAGTTATGCGTAGTGTCGCAGCCACTATTTTATAACCAAATCCTTAAACTGGTCAAATGCGTAGCATATGAATAGCCAACGATATTTCGCGCACGTTGTTCCGCAAAAGCAGTACTTTTGTCTTGCAAGTGGACTCATTAAAGTTTGTCACCGTACATGCAAACCTCTACATTTGATTAAGCAATGAAGTTTACAGGGAGATAAAACTATAATACAGTTGAAGGGGTTTCCCGTGGAAACTGAACTGTTGAAACAAAGCTCAATTTAACTGAATTACTTGCAGTCCCTCTCACCTTTACCCAACTAATTTGGTGAGTCGCGGTGCGTTATAATTATCCATCGATAAAACCCCTAAGAAAA
Source organism: Hiodon tergisus (assembly GCA_025775045.1). NCBI lineage: Eukaryota > Metazoa > Chordata > Actinopteri > Hiodontiformes > Hiodontidae > Hiodon > Hiodon tergisus. Next base: position 18,555 of record JAOVYW010001994.1, read on the forward strand.
ACCAGACCGAGACGTTACCTTCTTATCGCATTTTAAACTCTGGGCAGAAAAGCCACGTGTCTAATTACGGAGGGCAGCGCCCCCGCAAACTTGTAGGTCGTCGTATGTAACTAGGTCACGGTTTCTGAGCGTAGGCTCAAATGTTGTAGGCCGAGTTCCTTGTGTGACAAATTTTAACCCGACCTGGCCCCGATAATTTCAATTAATCCTGTAAAGCTAATGCCAGACCCGTTAACATTCTAGATATAACAATAATTGTATCTCAGATGAACACACATTATTTGTAAATACCGTTAAGTTCACCCTTATTATAAACTTTGTGTTGCAGCTGGTGGGCATGGGTTCTGGTAATTGATTACTGTATAGACCTACCCAAGGACTTGTGGGTTCAGAACTATTAGGGAAAGTCCAGGCATGTTTGTATGCGATCAACTTCACATACACATGCCAATGATAAGTTCTTATTTTTTCCACATGCCTTTTGAAATTCCACTCCACAAGGAGCTTTATCGCATGTTTGATTAACTGGATGGAATTAAATCTCATGAGGAAGTAATCCAATAAGATGTTTCCATTGGGTCGCCTTAAATGTTACATGAAGAAGACAAACATAAAAACAAAAACCCTTCCGTGTTTTTGCAGGATGTCTGTTAAAGTCAATATAGAAGAAGGGCTGCCATGACTGAGATGCCCTGCAGCCAAGGCATTGGCTGGGTGGAAAGCATTGTATCCACTTATCCAGACCTCAGGAGCAGGCAACTCAATGGTAAACTCGTCACCATGGTCCTGCTGGTGTAACATACCCGGTCCGACCTTACAGCTGGAGTTAACCTCGGGTTGTCAAAACCTCCTCAAAGAAAAGGGTGATGATTAGCATGTTGAGGTCTTTACCCTTAGGAACTTCACAGGTTCTTCTGTCAATGTTAATTTGTTTACTGCACCAGAGATGAGTGTCTTCTAGTCTTGGCCCTTTCATCTCTCCAATGGGAGAGTATATAACAAGTATATCGAGTTAAGCAAAGTGGGGGTGAATGTAAGGATTTAGTGTTGTGCCAGATTATTGCCTGAATATCTACATAGTTTCAGTGATTATTTGAACCCCTGTGTAATTGTATAAAAGTGCACGTGGTGATGTGTATCAGTGTTGAACGTTATGCCATGGTTGTTATGACTAAATATTGCACCGGTTTCCAATATATTAAAAGTTTTTGGGTGTGGTTATATATACTGTCTAGTCACAGCCTGGGGAGGCTATTGAAACGGTTCAGTTGTTAATAAAATGTCACAGCAATTACGATAGTGTATACTACGACAGTTTACAAATACAAATATGTGGTAAGGTGCAAGCAATAGATACTTAACCACGAAGCTGACTTGATACCTTTCTGCCGGTGTTTGGCAAAATCTGTCCCCCAGCCGTGGATTGGCATGTTTCTCGCGCGCACACGCGGTATATTATTTGATGTTCTGTTCAACTTTTAAGTATGTTTAACTCGTTTCAAAGGCAAAAATCTATACTTTTATGATATTTTAGCAATAGTAGCATATGCTGGCTTTCATAAAATACAACAATACCGTATAACGTAGCCGTTGTAAACGCAAATGAATGTAAATAAACTGCAGGCTAATAACCGTTAGAGATCGCGATGTGTATTTATTTCATCACTATTTTTATACGGATCTAAATCTTGTTCTTATGTATTTTTGGTCTCGTTGCTATACGAGTTGGTAGCTAAAAGTAATTCAGTAAACTACAACGACACAATACCTGCCAAGACCAAGAGTCACAAATAGCTCACAGACGTGGGTCTACTTCAAAACAAATTGCAACAAAGATTTGCCGTCTCCACGCGCCCTCTGGTGGGGTATCTAAATCGCGGTATCCCTTATCTAGCCCAGGAGTAACACTGATTGGGAGCGAATTATTTATATGCAGATAAGAAAATGCTGTGATTATTTAAAATATTTTTTATTTTTCAAATGTATGTTCTGGTCGTTGTGTTGAGGTAAATTATACTGAAATATAAAATGCTTCAGTAACGGTGTCCAAAGATTCAATACTCCCTTGCAGGAGAAAATTAATTACAATTTTAAGTTTCGCGGTTCTTGCAAGATATCATTGGTACCCCGATTACAAATTAGTAGTAATTTGCCTGTTAGATTAGCGCCATTGCACATAAAATCTTACACCGTAAATTATTACTGATGTATTGGTTAATAGAATACTGTAGCGTTTTCGGAGTGCTACTACTCTTCTGGGTTCAAGCAAGGAGTCAAAAACCGATTTCAACAGGAAGACGTGCTCTTTACTTACACTTACACTTACACTTACACTTACGACCACAAAGGCAGAACTGACAGTGAAAAGAACTGATAATACTGGGGAAAACACAGAAAGCCATCACACAAACAAGCAAATCAGTTTACGGTGAGGGAACTAAATCTTACCTACAAAAACATATAACGATACAGCTAACTAAACTAAACTACCACACATCAACATTATTAAAACACGGAACTTCGAACACGTTATTTATATTATTACTAGTTCGGGGGCCAGGCTTCCCAGCAGCCCCCTCGGGGGTGGTTGAACGCCATTGGCGGGGGAAGCGCTGCTTTCCATCCCCGTTACAATATGCAGTAGCTACACTTATGTGTGAGAAAGCAAATTTTAGCGGAGGTACATTGATCACGTCGGGCTTAAAATGAACCACTGTCTCTGGTTCATTGTTTTAAACTATTTATTTAAATATACTCTTATGCACATGCAATACTGCCAATAACTTTACATACAAATAATTAAGCGCTTAAATTAAATAATTTGCTATAATATTTCCTCTCAGTACCGAATGTCAAACCCATGTCCCCTTTCCTACTGTGGTTGATTCTAATTACGTTTCATGCAGCAATCCTTATTTATTTTCACCCGGCATTTTATCTATAAAATGTATCATCAATGAATCAGTCTCCAAAGGCCTGTACTAGTCATGTAGGTTATCTGCGAGAGCTTTACCTGTGGAAGTTTCTATTTACACGTTTGGCATTATCCAGAGCGACGTACAAAAGTGCTGTAGTTTTAGGTTTAAGTTGCAATTTAAAACTGCTATCTTGCTCAATTGACAGGTGCTAGGTGTATCGTCGCATTCTTTAAAATACAAGGAATGTGATAGACAATCGCCGAAAACATATACCCATTGTTCAATTTGAGAAGAGGACATCCTACGCGAATTATCAGTAGACGCCGTGGACACCGCAAGACCCACGGATGAAGATAAACTCTGGGATTTCCGTGGGATCTTTTGCCAAACGTGTGTGGAATTGCTTCCTACTGGAGGGCCCTCTGTTAAAACACATTCCTACTTTCATCTGCAGTTCACAGCGTTGCATTCTCGGAATCAAGCCGAGGCCAACAGGAGATCAGCTAAGCTCTCCCAATTTTTCCCGCCAGGAAAAAGGTAAACAAACCGCAAATTAGGTATAATTACTGACGTGAAGGTTATTACCGCTATTATAAGTAATCGCAATAATAACAGTTAACAAAAAACCGGCAGTGTAAACTGTAATGAAGCTCTGTTTGTAGGATTATTCTGAGCTGGCAAATTTCGGCGCGCAAAATCCACAGTTTCTTCTAGTTTTCCTTGCAGCTCGCCAAAAATATTTAATGAAAGTCACAATTCGGAAAGAAAATCCCCTCACTTTGTATTCCCGGTGACATTCAGTTGAGAACTGAAAGGTATCTAAAACCTACAGAACTATTGTTTTACCAGCAGAGGTCACTAAAATAAAGCTCGGCTCTGCTACAACTATTTTGGGTCTCAAGTTTCCAGAGCGCAGTAACAAGCTTTAACGCCTACATAAACATTTTTTATGCCCGAACAATCACAATCGTATGTTGACTATTTTTAAAGTGAGTTTTTCCAATGACTTCCAATATCATTATCATATTTGCACTCTTTAAAATATGTTAATGATTTTCATTACTTGGAATACACTCCATTTACACATTGTAATGTCTCATTAAGGAAGAATATCCTTTGAATCAACTTTTCCTGATATGTTCCATGACACAAAAGTTTAGAGAATTGGTTTGATGCTCTTCTCTTTGATTTACTTGTTAAGCAGGAACACAGGATTCTGGCCTGACAAGATTAACTTTCAAAGAGCTTTAAACGAGAAGATATTATCTCGCTGTCAGCGAGAGCAGCCGTTGAGGTGGACTTGCTCCTGTTGCTGCAATGCTTTGAGCTTCATAACGAGCCGGAAATAAGAGAAACATTTTACTGAGACACACCATAGTGCTTTTTTCTGTGTACTGTGTAAAATGTAAGGTTTTAAATGCAGGTGACAAAACATCTTTTCACAAGCTGCGCTGTGCTGTGCTGTGCTCCGGTGCCGTCACGTGACTACCCGACAGTAGTGTGCATCATAAATGCGTTTCGATTTACCAGACCACGAGCATGAGCCCGAGCTTCACATAGTTCAGGTTTGTTTGTTCCCTGAACCCTGCATCTTGTGTACTTGTCCTTGGATTGTTGAGTAATTTTTAGGCCTGTTTGTTCTTCCTTCTCCTCCTACATGTTCCACGAAATGTCACAATAGCTGGTATTTCTTCTTTTTTTGCTGAAACAAAGGGAACAGTGCCACTTGTGCATACCTTCTTCAAGACCTGTTGACAAATCCCAGCATGTGTTTCCCTAATTTGTGAATTACAATGCTGAGGCATAGAGAGATTTTGATTGTAGAACATTTGTAGATCGTAGAGGATCGGCATAGCAGGCTGAATTTGGGGAAAACTACTCGTAAGCTCTCCCGTTGTCGCCAATCTTACACACCGATGGTGTCTGTGTGTGCAGACATCTGAAGGCCCTGGTGGGCCCACAGGTCCTGAATGGGATCCATGGCAGCGGCTAGCAAACTACACAGAACTGCACCAGACCCTGCGGCAGGATGGCGGGACCCAGATGCAAGTTAAGGCTTTCTCATGTGGGAGGCACATGAGGTGAAGCTGCTGTTGAAATTGTCAATCATGCCTCGGGTTTCACTTCTTTTCCCTCACTCGTCTCTGTGTCACATGAGCTGTAAACCGTCATCACCTGAAACTGGTTAGTGTTAGGGTTAGGGACTGAGCTCGTACACCAACTATAAAAAAGGAGAAAACATTGAAACAAAGAAAATGGAAAAATAGCCAGTGATTTACATCCAACTGAATTAAATCATACAATTAGCAAGAGGGAAACAGGTAATTCTCAATTAACAAATGTTAAACCATTCAATCAATTCAGGTACTAAATTGAAAAGGGAGGGTATAAATCTAAAAGGAGATGGTAGAAGAAATAAAATATGTTCTCAGAACACAGACAGCACTGACCAAAGGACAAAGCATTTTATCGTGCAGATTAGCAGATGGCGATGCTTTGATATTTAGGTGGCCAAGAATGTCATTTTTAAAAAAAAAATATTTTATTTTCAAAATTTTCCCATGGCCTGTATTCTGGTGACTTCCTTTAGTCAAAATCTTAAATTACCCAATAAACACATTCTATTTTCATATCCCTTTAACACTTGTTGTTTGAAACCACTCCACTGTAAGTATGATGAAGTTAAAGTTTTGTGGTCTAGGAAGCCAGTGTGATGGATTTATTTATGTGAAGGACGCTGTCTGGCCATGAGGGAGTATGAGTGGTAAGGGATGATAGTGAAGGCCAGAGCTATCACCCCATTGTTTTCCAATGGAGGTCAGTTTCGGAGTCTGTGCCCAACCTTGTGGAGAGTTTGAGCGCCAAACATGCACTCAAAGTTCAAATGATTTCAACTTTGATCTTGCACAAACACCGACCTATAGGCGCAAACCAATAGATCTACCGACAGCATAGTGTCATTTCCCTTGAAAACATGGAAATGAAACAAAGAAAACTGATTTTGTGTGTGTACAGTCTCCCTGAATTGTACAACAGTTTGACTGCATACAGGATCCTGAATAAATAAAAACAGCCTAGGTTGGTAAAAACTAAAAAACTAAACGGCTAAGTAGCAGGAATACATAACAGCTGCACTCCACCACCTATATTCTCGCGAGGCGAGCAAACCTTTGCGAGACCTTGCATTGCACATGGTCACTTTTGCGTATCATCTGAATGCAGCTTCAGGAGGCGGGTGGGGGTTAAGGCAGGGCATGGCATTGGCTGTGTAGTGTTGAAGGTCCTCAGCCCCCACCCCCCCTATCTGTTCAGTCCAGGCAGGAGCTGATCACCCATCCGCTGGAGGCTTCACAGTGCGGGGCACGAGGGCCGTTCTCTGCTCCTGGGCGGGACGCAGATAAGAGCCAGGATTCGGAGAAAGCGGAGGCCGACCGATAGCATTCGGTGGAATCAGGGAATCAGGGCGTGTCACTGCTTGGAACACGTTCCTCAGCTGCCAGGCTGAGATGTGAGAGCTGCACTTGCATTAGCTGTCTGCCTTTTTCATATAACATTTACATTTAGTTGCTTAGCTGACACTTTGGATAAAAGTGACACAGTTTACAATTTCTGCATTCATACAGCTGGATTTTTACTGAAGCAATTCAGGTTAAAAAAACTTGCAACTGTGTAACCTTTCAGTTACAAGCCTGTCACATTGATCACTACACCACCAGCTGCCTGTCACGGTTCACCTTCACCTCCTCTGTTACTCCATCATCTAATTAATCAGTTAATATTCCACTAACTCATGTGCACTGTTTCGTTCATTCTTTGTTTTCATTCACCCTGCACCTCTCAACTTGGTTTCTGTTTTCCTTATAACCCTGTTACAAAGGTTTTGTCGCTGGGATTAATTGTTCTTGTTTTCATGTACCATTAAAGATCATGTTTTATTTTGGACTTTGACTTAGTCTCCTTGCTGTGCCTCGAAAGCCATGTCTGGCCGGGGCTCGGTCCGCGTGGGAGCTGCGTTTGGGTTCATCCCTGCTCTGGTGCCCTGCACCTTGTGACACTGCCCCATTTAACATTTGTCTTTGTTTATGTTGGTTTTATTGAGAAACAAAGCACTGGTGTGGATTTTTTTTATATCTTACCCATAAGAAAAGCCAAAATTAAGAGAGGGTGAGTAGTTTTATTCCCAAACAGTGTAACTTTTTAAGTTAATGTTTACCTTAGTTAAATTGCTGAACAGAGCCAATAAGAAATGATCTCTTTGCCTAAGAGAAAGTCCTGTCCAAAATGGGAACCATTTTTAAAATACATGTTTATTTTTTTTAAGTTAGGGTGAAACCTTGGAGAGTGGTTAGTGGTTACCTTGATCTTGTGGATGTTGGCTCCACTCAGGCTGCCACTATGGTCCAGACCAGCTCCCTGGTGGCCTGGTGAAGCTCTGTCAGGCTGTGCATGATGTCCTTGTGGAACCACTTCCTAACACACTGAAGCTGAGGGGCAGACACTGGAGCGATGGGCTCTCAGTGGGGCAGAAAGACCTTAGATTTGAATACCTTAGACCTTAGAAAATCGCTATTACACCTACCAGTTCTTTGAGTATAGAAATATCAACAACTGTGAGATTAATAAATGAAAGAGCAAGATATGTCTGAGTTTATCCTACATTAGTTGCTTAGTAGACACTTTTACTCAAAGTGACATACACAGCTAACTCTCCCCATTTGTACAGCTGGTAATAAGAGGTTCAGCATGTGCATGTGATCAGACAGGTTGAGGTGACTCCCATGGAAACGCACTGTTGCCTGAAGACAATAAAGCGTCTGTGTCACACACACTGTTAGAGTGAACGAACCGCTCCGTTTGGTTTACTACCACAATTACGGTTTTATCACAGGTGGCCACCAGGTGAGAGAGCAGCAGGTGGTCAAATGGGCACGTCCCTTTTCCGTGTTCTCTGCTCTGGCTGACTTTAGACGGTTGCCCTTTGTATTAACCTGGTTCACCAGAAGAACGTGGAACTTCTGTATGGGAGAAATACGCGTTTATATAGCTGTATTATTAAAAATGCAGGCCAATATTATAAAGTGTTTCCATTCTAAAAATCGCAATGGGTTACCATATTTCCAGTGTGCAAACATGGCAATCCAGACTGAGACCTTGAAATTCTCTGTGAAACCATCTGAAATCCATCAAACAAACAAATGTAGTACAAAAAAGGCTTTATTTGCCATTCAGAACATTTTATTTGACTTGGAAGGTGCAAGGCAAAAACTTTTCCACATACATATATTGTGGGGCAAAGGATTTCATTACTTCTTTGTGACAATGTAGTGAAAGCACTGTAGTGATAGCAAAGTGGTGACAGCACAGTGGTGACACCCCTGTAGTGACAGCACTGTGGTGACACCCCTGTAGTGACAGCCTTGTGGTGACAGCACTGTAGTGATAGCTCTGTAGTGATAGCCTTCTGGTAACAGCCCTGTAGTGACAGCTTTGTTTTTACAGCTCTGATTTGACAGCACTGTAGTGATAGCTCTGTGGTGACAGCCTTGTGGTGACAGCCTTGTGGTGACAGCTCTGTGGTCGCCGCACTGTAGTGACAGCTCTGTGGTGACAGCTCTGTGGTGACAGCACTGTCACCACCTGCCCAAAGCCTAATAGTGAGGGTCTCCCATCGACCAGTTGGTGGGGTTTGGAGCTGTGAATCTCTCCCCTTGCAATGGGAAGCTGGACTAGGAAATGCTTCAAGGATATTAATATTCCTCCTACAATGCAATACAAAAACACCAATGCTCGATCTCTGCGATGCTGTAAACGTGTGTAGAACTGTGTTAAATCTGAATTTGCACGTTGGAGTTGCACATGGAAATTTAGATTGCCACCTAAAGGGAACGGCTTCATTGGTCATTTAGCCAGGGCATTAGAAGTGATCGGGGAAAAAAATTGGTGTGTACCCAGAGCCACAGCAGGCGCCTCACATTCCTGCACCGAAATGCCAGGTGACTACGACAACGACGCATTGAAACTGACTCATTTCCACAGCTGACGAAAACTCTAAATCCACGCTCATGAGGCCCAGAAAGGAGGCATAAATAAAAGCTTCCATTGTGTCGTGACTCGCTGTGGTTTTTAACCGTTAGGGTTAACGAAGCAAAGCAGAGTAGAAACACTGTAGTCTTAAAGTCCCCTAATGTCCTGAAAGACCAAAATTCTCCCACGTTAGTGTCCTGGGCTACGAAGGCCAACCCCCCAGGGGAACAAAAACTGCCTTAGTAACATGATAAGAGTTTAACAGAAATGTTGTGAAAACATTGCTATACAGACAATCTGCTGGCAGCTGGAAGGATGGCCATGACCTTAAAATGGAACTTCACAGAAACATTGTGGGAAGGTGGCGGAACTACTGCTGATCCAACAGAATCTATAAGGCTTAAATTCCTTATTATATGGGTAGTACAGACTGGGGTGGAAAAATCTGTTTAAGTAATAAGTTAATAACCCACAGAAAGTTGGTTTAACAACAATAGCCCCTTTTAGGTTAACAGTTAATAAAGCTTTTATCATTTTATCATGACTGCTGTCCTCTTTAAGTCTGGTATCTCGGCTACTTCCTGTCTGCCATCCAAGACAGTGCATGTCTGCCACAGTCACCCCTGGATTTTCTTGTATGAAAAGCACTACTTAAGTAAATATTATCATCATTATTATTCAAAATTCAATTAACATCTTGGGTGGTTTCATTAGCCTTTGTTTACCTGGTCTCAAGCCTGAAATGTTAAAGAGTAAATTACTGTTTTCTTTGGTAACAAACCCACACAAAAAAATGCTGTGTTTGAATGCTGTGTCTGAGTTGTGTTTAATTGTGGGGTTTTAATCCACATAATATCATACACACTCAGCAATTATGTGGGGATTTTGTGTGGATATCCATGCTGCTGTATCAAGAAGAGACATTAATTAGCCCCCCCCAAAAAAAAAAAACATGTAAAAGCATATTTTTTTTTTAAAGGTGAGCAGAGGGGTACATTGCAGATTTGTATTTATTTGAAAAAGATACATCCTTACCTATGTAGATTTAAAGAGCTTTAAAGATCTCACTTTTCATACATACACTTGGACATTTACGAAAGTTTAATTTAGGCTAAATGCTTCTCTGACAACAAAGTTTTCCCTGTAACGGTAGGCCGCTGGTTAGTTCGTATGACAATGTTCACTTGCATGCCTAAAACTAAAGGCTTCGTGGGCGATCTAGGTCATTTAGGGCCGCTTTGGTCCTACATTGCTTCTTAATCGATATTAGTTTTACATGGGTTAGAAATATCACACGGTGTTTCAAGCCGAAAATCAGTCAATGTCTGAAAAAGTAGCTTTAAAAGTAGTTTTACTCACCACTAGGGGAGGATTACTTAAATTACAAATTAACTCATCCGTTGTTTCCAAGTGTAAATAGATTGTTAATTCCATGGTCCGATAACCCACATAATCGCAAGGACTGGAGTTTCCAATCACTGCTGTATCACATTAAATGTCAAACAAAAGGTGACCATTGAGAATGGGTGAAAAATACGCCTCGGGCCAAAATATAAACTCCAGCGCTCGTTCTGACGCGACCTGTGCTATGGACTCAGATCTGTTGGTGGACACATCTCAGTATCCCAGCATTCAGATGTACCAGAATTATAAAACGGAATTCGATACTTCACCGGCATAGGATCCAATACCGGTAGTTCTCGTATTCTGTACAGCGTGTTAAAACAAATCATACATTCGCAATTTAGTTTTGATTGAATCCGCATTTGTGAAACTCCATTATGTGGAACAAATGTGAGCCTTTTATAGTGCAGTAATGACCTCAAAATTGTGTACCTTCCTGTTTCGTGATAGTGTAGCAAAACGAAGCGAAGTGTTTCCTTTCTGCCACCCACCTTCCCACCTGCGGAGCACGCAGAGAGAACCACAGAGACTAAATCCACATGCTCCGTTTAAAATAACAGCCCTCCCCAGATTTTATTTTCACAGCTGTGGAAGACCGAAATAAAACGGCAGATTTCTTTCCATTCGATTTTCCCAACAGCTCGGTTTATTCAGACATTTTATATGCGAATACAGTGTGTCCTTATTTGATTACTTTAGCCCAGGATTCGCCAACACAGCTGAGTTCGCAGTTTGTAAAAACAGAAATACAATAGGATAACGTTTTCTGGATCCAGTACAACCAAAACTTCGGAACCAGTCGCTAATATCCGTACAGGTGACAGACAGTCACCTGCTGTGGTTAAAATAACAAAAGGATAATTCAAAGCATACACCCCCCCCACTAAAAGTAAATAAATCTTGCCTAATCATACTCTGGAGTGATTTGTTCTGTTACAGTAAAACCCATCTCTTTAGTCAGCCACAAAGGCTACATGTTCTCGATTTTAAAAACAGTTAAAACCTTGCATGTCAGCAGGGACGGAAATCTGACATCAATTTTGGAGGGGACAATTACATGAAATTTTCTCAAGAGCAATTCCTGAGGGGGACACCAAAAGTAGTGCTGCAACACATAGCCAACGTTGTAATATGTTAAATGTGTATTGAGGAACCATAATTATGGTATGAGTTCGCCAATTTACATAACATAAACTGCAACATTTTGTAATTTTAATATAGCTTATGTTTTCGTTTTATATTGGTTGGCTTCCTACAATATTGCTAGCTCTGCTGAATTTGCAGAGCTAGCGAGCACCAATTCCATTTCTGTGTCGTTTGTTCTAATCTTTGCTTAATCTTTAATCTAATTAATCTATAATTAATCGAAATAATATATAATCTTTGTTTACTCCAAGATCATCCACATGTGTTTCAAAGTCCAGTAGCGACAATTTAGCTTTTGCAAAGAGAACATTAAAGATACTCAAGACAATGGTAGAAGAGAATTTAGTTCTGTTTAGTTTGGAGTTCAGTTCATCGCTAACCTTATCATAGGGACTTCGACGCACGACAGCTGCATGTTGATCTTGGAATAAACTGATTCCACCTTTGACGACGCCACATAAATGGAATAGGTGCTAGCAAATGTTTGCTTTAGTTTTCTCCATCGGTTTGCTCGGTAGCTCTGCACACTCAGCTATTGTGTGTTTGAACCCTGCCAACATAAAACGAAATCGTTCTGGTGCGATTGACTGGAGTGCCTTTCAGACGGTAGACACGAACACTGTCACCTTGCCAGCTAAAGAACACTACATTGCACAGCTAGCTTCTCTCATTGACTAGAATTCAAACAGCTGCAAACAATGGTTGATGTTATTGTAGCTAGCTAGCTAACGTAAAGAGTAACCTGTAATTCAATGCAGTGAAAATGAAGACGGTTATAAATGTTTTATTGTATTGAGTGGTAGAAGTAAAGAAATAACTAACATATCCTTTATTTGAACAACTTACTGGAAGTCAGCCACCAACAGCAGACTCCCACACACGCCTTGTACCGTACCTACACCATGTGCCACTACTGAGGGCTGGGGTGGGAGGCAGTGGATTAAACCATTGGGAGGCAAAGGGCGGGGTCGCAATCTTTTTTAATTTAAAAACGCGCTATTAAGCGTCTATAATCAGCTATCATGAAGTGCTATCATTGCGTATTATTAATATTATTGAAATTACATAGTTATGTTTACAGTGACATATTTTTCACAGGATGGGGATTTCCGCCTATGCATGTAAGCATCTTCAGTTATAAAGATGATACGCACTTCAATCACTTAGGTTGATATAATTTAAATACCTTAGCTGGAAAGGTATCTGTTGAAACTAAGTTGTTTAAACAACTACGTAAAACGGACTCCAGATTGTCCATTAATTGCTACAACCCTTCTGTATGACTCCGATGCTGAAACTGCCGCACACCCCAATCCCAAAGCGCAATCTAATCACTTCACCTCGGTTGAGTTATCCTTGATCGGAGTGTTAGTAAAGCAATAGAAAGGGAAACTCTGGCGATGATGTGAGGGGGCACGGAGTATAAGTAGCACCACATCTCAGATACAGTAAGATGCGTACAAATAAAAACAAAACGGTAACATTACTATTGTAATGTCAAATTTTCAGTTACATTTGTGCGAACTTCAACTTTGATTCGACTTCTGGAATTTCTGGAAAATCAAACCACAAAACCTCGTTTTTAAGTCTGCACTCTCTAGAGATATTATGACTCCTTAGGCTCGTCGGGTGAAAGCATGTAAACGGTGTGGTAACGTAGCGATTTGGGATTGGGGAGCAAAATATAATAAACGACATCAAAAAGTATACAGTAGGCGAGACAGGAAGTGACGTCGTTCTCTGGTCCAATAAAGACATTCACCGTTGAAATCACCAATGACACTGACAGAAGGACACACCGCGTGCCGAGGGGTGCTAGGGCAAAGAAGGGCACTTATAAGAAAAAGGTAAGGAAAACCAAATAGGCCAAATCTATGGTAGTAATTTAGCTGGTTGCTACGATAGTAAAATACTATTACTAGCCAGCGTTCTATTATATGCTATATATATTTTGATATATTTACCAAAGGGTTACAAGGTCTTAAATTAGTAACTTAGTAACTTCAAGCTGTGCTGAGGTAATAGACACTTGACCTCACCGGGGACAAACTACAGGCACAACCAAGCTGCCCAAAAACTCTAGCTGCTATTCTTCGTCTTTGTGCCCTCGTTGTATTTGTTACGTTATTGGTGATTATTCCGTGCATACTACTAGCCTAGGTTAACGACCCAACTTGGCACGTGGTGACCAGCTAGCGGGAAGGCAGTACTATTCCGAAATAAACGTTGCAATGAACTTGGGTTAAAACCTTAGTAGCCAGGTTGTGTAAATGTTTAATTATGGCTATAGTAATTAACTTAAGTCGTTTGGCCAAAATATTATCGTATACGGCTCAAAATTTATTCGAACTAATAAGAGATGGCTTTTAGAAGTTTTATAGTTTTTAAGTAATTCGTATACATTTATATCCATATAAAAATTCGCCAATAATTTTTGAAATTGTATACCGAAATAAATAATAATTAAAATGAATGACACATGTCATTGAGGACAATAATAGATTTTCACTGGTACTAGCAGGTGAACTTGACGTTTTTATGGCAGGCGGTTTTGTCTGACTTGTCCTTGTCCTTAAGTCCTGGGCTTCCATTTAAGTTTGTCTGCTCAATCGTAAAGCCTTTTTATCGTGTCTAGTCTAAACAAGTTGTGTGTGTGTTATACCGTACTGTTTAAATCCTGTAGCTCCCCCACCTACTTGCGCTCCAGGGGGTTTACATATTCTCTTATTGTAGTAAAATTCAACGAACCAGTTGCGAATACACTTAAGTGTGGATATATGAGAAAATTGTCCAATTTATGCACAACTGTTGGATAGGTGAAACCGATATGTATATCATTGAGCAAAAACGGTTGCACTTAATTTTATGGCTGTGGGTGTCTGGCTTTGTTACCTTTTTCTTTGGCTCAGAGAAAGTTTTTGTCATTAATACAATGGTGTATAATCTGGTATTTGTCAGATGTACAATTTTTTTTTCAGAAGTGTACATTTCCCCCCTGAGCTAATATTTTTTTGCCATGGAATTTCTTAATAGCCTGATTGTCCACTTCCCTTTCACATGAATAAGTTGGACAGGGTTAGCTGGTCCCTAGAACAGCCTGGTGTGACTCTCACATGACCCGTCACAATGGAGCAGAGCCCTGCCCCACCCCCCTTTATCCCACTTTCAGGAGATTAATGCATTAATGCCCACAATTTGAGGCTTTGATTTCAATCTTTGGGGAAAAGGTTTTCAAGTAATGTACATTGTTATGTTTTATTACTGTCCTAGCACTGCGGTAATGAGCGGTGCCTGAGTGATCTAGGCCCATGTGCCGGTTATGGTTTCAGTTTTCTGGGGGTCCCAAATGTGTGCCAACAGGTATGGTGTAGAGATACTGGTGTCAATGCATTATAAATGTCATGGTATTCCATCATTTTGGGCTAGGCTGTTGTAACTGAGATGTACCTATCATGGAGGGTAGTGGTGGAGCTGGTCTTGGGTGATAGTTGCCTGAGTGCTATGCACTGTGTTTAGAGAGGGGGTTTTCTCCTGTTGTGGCGATTTGGAGAACTACTTTTACCTTCCATTTATTGTGCCGTCTAGTCTGGCCTTCGACCTTATCGTGCCGATCTGTAAAATGTATTGTTTGCGTTGTCAAACATTTTGCCACCTTTGGCGGGACCATGAGATGTGTCCCTGGCAATGGGCCCCAGTGCGTTGTGGGATTTGTAATCTCTGGCCAACCGACCCCCATCCTGGCCTTTGGACCGTCTGAACGCTCTATATCTGTGTGATAAGTCGTACATCTGCCAGAGCTGTGGTGTGTTCGAGTGGCCTTGAAGGGCTTTTTTGTGTAACCCCATGCTAATGGAAGGTTTGTTGGCATTGAAAGCACTTTGCCAGTGTGGTTACATCGGAAACATCCTGATTTTAAAATGAATTTTATTTGGTGCTGTTTAAGAGCTTGGCTCTTGGGATGGGTACACCCTGCTTAAAGCTTGGGAGACCTGTCATAGTTTGATCTGACTGTGGGCCTCGCCGTACTCGGGTGTCGTCCAGCCTCGTTCTATCTTCAGCACTCACATGTCTCTGGGACCCATCAGATACAGGAGAAGGCTTAAACACTCTTCAGAAGTAGAATGAATGGGTATTTGTAAAGCCACTAAACTTTGCTGGTACGCAGCATTGTATAATTTAGATGGCTGGATGGCACTGAGCTAGGCTATTTCATCCCAGTAAAGTGAATCGAGTAAGACAAATAATTAATTTAGTAATGTACACCATCCTAAGCTAGCCTCAGTCGTATGACCACTTTTAGAGTGACCATTCCAAAACATAAATTTTCTCCTGAAATCGCCAGTCATGGCTCACAGACTAGAATTGGTTCCTGTTCCTGGCATGTGTCAGCTGGCTCTGTTAAGGCATGAGGGTAAACGGAGGAGTTCCCCCTCTGTCGGATCAGCGCTTCCTCTCTTTGCTTTTCTGAAATACCTAAAAGGCTCCTGACTTCGGTTGTCTACAGCGTGGCACGGTTTCGGCATTGTTCCGTTTGCCTGATTCCAGTCATTTTTTTTCATCCTGCCAAAGAGTGAGAAGTAGCAGAGAATGACTCCATAGCCCCACCGGTCACCAGTGGCTGGTGAGGTCTGTGGTTTTGATGTGGTATTCAGTGGGTGTCAGTAGACCATAGAATGTAATTAATAGGTCCTTATTTATTGTGATCAACACACCAATACCTTTGTAAGTGTTGCATGACGAAGCTAGTAACCATTTTCATCGTGCTGCATTAATTGTAAAGAAATTAACAGATAATTTTTAAAAAAGGGAATTCAATAATATTGCCTAGTTGGTTGAATCAAGCTGTGTTGCCATGGATGTGATGTGTTTCTGCGTAAGCAAAACCACCAACTCACTGTTATTTTTTTCCAAGTTCTTCAGCAGCTAGTTGGCAGGCTGGAGGTGGGATTTAGTCAGTGGGGGAACACACTTTTTAATCTGATTATGTTTGTTTCCTTCAGGCTCCTGTGAAGCAAAAATGGACCATGCAAGATCGACAATATCCAAAATAGTAAGCAGGTTATTAACATTGATTAAAAACTTAATTCAATTGAACTTATTATTATTAAATTCTGTTATTTTTATAGCATCGATCATGCAAATCGGCTAAAGGTGCTTTGCAAAGAACAGAAGTAAGATTAATGCAACACAAGGCATAAAATAAATTTTTAAAAGAAAAACAGAAAGCAACTAAAACTACATAAAGACAAATAAAACTTCCAGACAGTATGACACTAAAAACAAGAGCACATCCATTAACAAAAAGCCATTTTGTAAAAATCTGTTTCTGAAAGTGTTTTAAAATATGAGACTTGGCAGCACTATTCCAGAATCTAGGTGCTCAGGCACCTGTTCTATCATCTGGGAGACTGTTCCAGTCTGGGGGGCTTAACTGAAAAGACAAGGTCTTCCTGGTTTTTAGTCATGACTCTGGAACTGTCAGAAGATCTAACAGGGGGCGATCCAGTATGTAAATGCTGTCTCTCTAACTGCATTGTTGCAAATATTTAGATGATTTTTCATATCGTTATAATGAACCTGTTGTTCAGTAGCTACCCCATTTACGCTCAGCCCTCCTATACTCCCTCTTTAAAGAGCCTATATTTTCATTAAGCCAGGGGGTATTTTTATAAAACGTATGGGGTTTAAAAAAAATTAAATACTCTAAATCGTCAGTATGAAGCAAATGAGTAGGCTTTGCACGGGAAGCGGCTCTGGCTCTGTCTCATGTCGTCTCCATATCTGTCCCTCGCCAGTTCAATGGGGAGCCGCGCTCCTATACGCGATTTAACCTGACCCAGAACATGGAAGGGGAGAACAGCCAGGTAGAGATGAAGCTTTCGTCCGACATGGATGAGGAGGTGGGCAACTCTACAGAGAACCACTGCAGTCGCAACAACAACCACCGGGAGGCCTATGCTCTCAAGGCCCAGCGCAACCCCAGGAACGTGTGCGTCGTGGTCATCTCCATCCTGCTTGTCTTCATCATCGGTGAGGTCCACAGCACCGACCAGAGGCTCAGCAGCGGTGTCTAAGGCCACGTGTGACCTGATTGTGAAACGAGCCAGGCTTCTTTGAAAGTGCATTGTGATTCCCAATCTCCTGTCTTTTAGGATATCTCATCGGCTACCTAGCTCATTACAAACAGGATAAGATGTCATCTACGAGCTGTGTGTCCAATTCCCTCGACGGTGAGGAGGAAAAGGAGCCACTGGCACAACCCAAAGCAGAACCCACGCTGGACTGGAATGATCTCAAAAGACTGCTTGGAGAAAAGTTCACAGCCGATGGCTTTGATGCCAGCTTCGGGTCAGTAAGATTTGCGGTTAATGACGCCTAGTCTGGATGACGATGAACTCTTTAAAGATTAGACGGACCTTGTTTAACGTCTGACCTTGGTCGCTCTTCATCGTTCCCCATGCAGCGAGTTCTGCAGCGATGAGCACGAGGCAGGATCAGGTGGAGATGAGGCTCTCGCAGAGCGAATGCTGAAGCGGTTTAAGGGGTACGGCTTGCAGGCGTGGACGGACCAGCACTTTGTGAAGCTCCAGGGCCCGCCTGCGTATGGCACTAACAGGATCACAATGGGAGGAGAGGTCATTGGCATGCCGAGGGGTTACCTAGCCTACAGTGCCAATGGAACCAAAGAGGTTAAAATTTAGCTGTTGCTTTATTTTTCATTTATTGGTGTATGTGGTCATCCAAAACTTGCTCTGCTGTTGTACTTATGGACGCCAAAAGAGAAAGATCCATTCTTGTGACTATCATGTGTAACCTTTCCACAAATTTACAGGGCAAGATTCTGTATGCACACTATGGCGAAGGAGCCGATTTTCGTTACCTGCAGGATGTGAAATTCTCCTTGGAAGGAAGCGTTGTCCTGATCAGAGCCGGGAAAATAAGCTTTGCTGAAAAGGTGAGCATATTGTGAGGCACCTGCTGCCTGTTGTGTTTACTGGTGAAATTTGAAGGATTTTCTGTTAGCGATTGTGTTACGCACTGCGTAAGCCCAGTCCACATCCGAGCAACATTCAGCGGTGGCCGTGGCTTGTAAAAGTTAGCTGGTTACCATCTTTGTTCTTTTTGTCCACCGCCAGGTGGCTAACGCTGTCAAGGTGAGAGCGGCCGCAGTTCTGATCTATCCAGACCCTGCCGACTATGATTTCAGCTTTGACACAGAGCTGTATGGACATGTGAGTGTTAACTCGTGGCATTGCGGGTTTCATCAGTCTTCAGCCCTTCCCTCTGCCAATTTTTCAGCTGAGCAACTGGTTTTCTGCCATTTTCCTTCCTCTGTGTCTGAGCCTGATCGATGTCCAAGCTCAAAATGTGGCTTTTTGAAGAGAAAAAAAAACTGAAACATGTATGCCGGTAGTGCCCCCTAAAATGATCTTCTTGATCTACTTGTGTATTTAACACTTGGAATTGCAATTCTCCTTCTTGCTGCATTTTAAATTCAGCTGCAACAAACCAGAATTATTATTATTTTTTTAGATCTTTTATTATTAATATCATCATTATATTTACTATAGATGGCTACAAAACAAAGTAGCAAAATGTGTATTCTAAACTACTGTCTAACAGTGCAGGTGCTAGAGAACTGAAATCTTTGGTGTTTCCTCATCTAAAAGCATGTTTGATATTTTTTTTATAGTGAATCTGTTAAAAAGCTTTGTGTGTGCGTGTTCATTCTGAAACATCAAAGCCACAGTCAGTGTTCAAAATAATTTTTAACATTTAACATTTTAACAAAAATTGGACATTATATCGGTAATCAGTGGACTAGGACTCTCAAAACCCTTAAGGACATAGGACCCAAAAGGGCTAGCTCAGTTCGGTATTATACATTAACAAAAGGACTGGGCAAACCTGTTCATCTCTGGGTATGCTAAAGGGGCTTCTGCAATCCTGTCTGACTTTTCAGGTCCATTTGGGTTCTGGTGACCCCTACACCCCTGGGTTTCCCTCTTTCAATCACACCCAGTTCCCCCCGGCCCAGTCCTTGGGCCTGCCCAGCATCCTGGCCCAGACCATTACAGCTAACATGGCTATAAAGCTCTTCAAGTGAGTCTGCACCTGTGTCGTGTGAACACCCTGTTCCATCCTTCCTACCATTGTATAATTGCATTGATTGTAGAAAATAAACTGTGGTGGAGAGATAAGCTGTATAGTTCTTGTAGACGGGTTGGATTTGTAACCACTGAGTTGCGGATTGAAAGCACTGGAAGCAGGACTACTCTCCAATGTGGAATGTCTGCTTTGAGAGTGTGTGAGGCTGTGTTAGGTTTATCGCCTGTGCTCTCAGGGGTTGCAAGGAAGGATTAATAAGTGACCACTATGGGGTTGAACCTTTTTGTTAGCCAGGAACTTGCGGTCTCTGCGATAATTGCTTATAATGAATAAATAATTTTAAAATTCTGTCCCCCTCCAACAGGGGGATGAGCGGACCGGAATCTCCCAGGATTTGGAAAGAAGGCCGCCTGCCTGGAATCATCTACAAGCTGGGTGAAAACGAGACGGTCGGTGTGGAAGTTAATAATGTCCTGGTGGAGAAGAAGATCTACAATGTGTTTGGAGTCATCAAGGGATCTGTGGATGCAGGTACTGTGTTATGGTCTGCCTGGATTTTTCTGGGGATGGTTCTGTTTATTCTCCCCCAATTGTCTGTTGCTACCGAGATTATTGAGATTTGTACTTAGGCCGGTCATAATATAAGAATCTTGCTGTTTGGCCAACTGTAAGGGCTGATATAATGTGTTTACATTTTTTTTTACCTTTGTCTCCCTTATTTTCAGTGGATACACTCTTTCCTCCTCTTTTGTTTTTTAGATCGGTATCTTGTGATTGGTGCCCAGAGAGACTCGTGGGGACCAGGGTTTGCAAAGTCAACTGTGGGCACTAGCCTGTTAGCGGAGCTTGCTCGAGGGTTCACAGACATGATTAAAAATGGTAGGAGGGATGAATGTGTGTTATTTAACAAAAGAGCTAGCACTTGGCTACATAGCAGATGCTCTGTGTGGACAGACTTGAATAAGCAACTTTTTATGTTTATCTGTCCATTTGCACAGCTTGATTTACTTTGCGGTTTACAGGATCTTGCATTTATTCCTCCTGGGAATTGAATCCATAACCTATTGGTTGCTAACCCAACATAATCTTAACCTTAGAGTATGAAACTGTTTCCATCTGGAGTGGAACGGTGCGGTTTTAGTGTTGTATTGGCTGTTGATTTTTTTTTACAGTACAGTAAGCTGCTGGAATGGTTTGTGCCATGGGACAGTTTTTAGTTAGAGTTCCTGTTTGAGGTCACTGTACTAAAACTGTTGTTTTGTTATAGATGGATTCACCCCTAAAAGGAGCATCGTTTTCGCAAGCTGGAGTGCTGGGGAATATGGAAGCGTTGGTGCCACCGAGTGGTTGGAGGTAAATCCTGCACAAGCGCAATGTTTATCAAGGGCATGTAGATTCAAGGCAGTGGTATCCGAACTGGGGCGAGTGTTTAAAAAGCTAGTGTTGCAGTAATAGGAGTGTATACAATGTATTAAACTATACGTTCATGCCATTTCCTTGACAACCACGCTCCCCACCTTTTTAGTTTAGTTCCTGATTATCAGTTATTATCAGTAGAATTTGAATGATTTTTAGTCCATGAATGTGGATCGGTGGGGGTGTGGGCTCAGCTCAAAGTTTGAAAACTGTTGATTCAAGGTATTTTGAGTAATTATTATTATTTTATTTTTTTCCCATGTAGGGATATTTGTCTTCGCTGAATCTTAAAGCTTTTACCTACATAAACCTGGATGGAGCCATAACGGGTGAGTTAGATCTAGGGTCATCTTGTATTTGTGCATGTCTTTCCCTAAAATGGATAAATGGGATGTGTGTGACATGTGTAATGAGCATTTTTGGATATGTCTTTCAGGATATCAGACATTTAAAGCATCGGCAAGCCCCCTGTTGTACAGCCTAGTTCAGAGCACTCTAAATGAGGTAAATGACATGCTGATATTGGTCAATCTAGCAGGTTTTACTTTGACTCTTTGAGTAAAATGGATGTTGCTCCACCCTCCCCTCCCATTTTTAGGTTAAGAGTCCATTTGGGTATGGTGGAGGATCCCTCTATTCACAAGTAGCCGGTGCCAACTGGGAGAAGGAAGTGTGAGTTACTATGCCTTGGTTGTTCTCTGCCGCCAGCTTCTCTCTCACTCTCTCTCTCTCCTCACCCATGGGTCTAAACTGTGTCACCCCACCACCGAAGAAAGTAAACTGTCCCAGGACACTTGGTTGTCACTGCTGAGGCTCTGCAAAGCCACCTAGAAGCTGCTTACTCTGCCTGTGTATGGCGTAGCTCCAGTCCCCCACTGTAAAACGGTCTGTCTTTTCAGCATGGTATCCATGAAGATGGATGACTCTGCCTACCCCTTCATGGTGTTTTCTGGCATTCCGTCAGTCTCGTTCCGTTTCGCCGGGAGAGGGGTGAGTGTCTATGTGGGCCTCCGATGGACTGTAATATTACCATACTACGCTGAAAAATTAGTGTTCTAGCTAACGTCCTATTGGGAAATGCATTAATGTTGAGAATCCAGTTAAACTTTCATGGAATATTCTTTGTGATTTATAAAACCACGACGGAAGACCTCAACCTCTGAACGGCTTGTCCAATGATCTGAAATATTATGCAAAGCCCTCATCTCCCCAAAATCATCCGACGTAATAAACGCCTGTATATTGACTATACCTGGCTGAGAGGCTAAATGGATCTGCTTTTGTTTTCTTAAATTGATTAATTATTTTGTACTGATTACAATTTATTTTAACCATTTATTAATGTATATTGTACATTAATAAATAGTTAATACCCATGCATGTATTTTAAAATCCCGTCCGTTCTTTTGGCTGGTCTCCCCCAGGACTCCGACTACAAGTACTTTGGGACGATGTTGGACACCAAGGACAACTTGCAGTCGCAAGCATCGCAGTTTGCTGTCTCAGCGGCTCAGGTGGCTGGGCAGATGGCCCTTCGACTGGTTCATGATCACCTGCTTAGGTTGGATGTGTCCGCGTACAGCTCCAAGATCCGCACCTATGTCTCCAACGTCAACCGGCTCCTTAAGGAACTGACGACGGTAAGTCAGAGCGAGGTTTTGCCTGCGCCGAGTTAGGTTTTACTCCTTTTACGTTCATGCGACCTCTAATGAATGTGACGAGCATTTCTTATATTTTATTGAATTATTTTTTATTTAATTGATTGTTACTCATAAATAGCTGTAGACTTGTTGTTTTGTGTAACAACTGGTAATTATTTTAATATCCCCCAGGCCGGGACCCTGCCCAAAACTCTCACCTCGCAGTGGCTTATCTCTGCATATGGGTCCTACAGTCGTGCGTCCACAGGACTGATAACTGAGATCGGGAAAAGCGACCTGAGTGACGTGCAGATGTGCCGTAACCTCAATGACCGCATCATGAGGGTAATGTCTGTGTGGGGAGGAGTCTGCTTTGAGAGTCTGTGTGGCGACATATTGAAAAGGGTGTGTTAGGTTTATCGCCTGCTCTCTCGGGGGATGCAAGGGATCATGATGAATTATAATTCCAAGGGACCACCATGGGGTGAAGCTTTCTGGTAATGCAATTGACGGTTATGTATGGATGAAATTGCCGCCACGGTTTTGTTCTACACAATTGCCAGCTGTTTGTGTAGCAGTGAATCTCCAAGCTACAGTCTTCTTTTTTGCACGCAGGTGGAGAAAAACCTCCTGTCACCATACGTGTCGCCCAAGGAATCCCCGTTCCGCCACATAATCTTTGGGTCTGGATCACACACGCTGGCTGCTTTGGTCGAACACCTGGAGGCTCTGAGAGCGAAAGCACAGGGCTCTGACGTAGACCTTTTCCAGAACCAGTTTGCGCTGGCCACCTGGACCATTCAGGGCTGTTCTAACGCCCTTGCGGGAAACATTTGGGCCCTGGACAACCAAATATAGGCCCTTACTGACATACAGTTTCCCCCGTAGAGTTTATATCTCTGTTTTTATATTAAGCATAATTTAAAATGACAGCCTCTCAAATGAGTCGGTCAGTGCCTTAAAACTCAAAATCCTGGATCCTTACAAAAGCAATGTACTATTCATTTAATTGAGTTGCATCTAAAATCTTAGATTTTTGAGAGGAGGGAGTGGGTCAAGTACCTACTTGGCTGCATTGTTTCTGATTAAGGAGTTGCATTGTGTTAAATGAATAGTAGTTTATGTTAGTATAAGAAACCTATCCAATCTGTTTGTGCATTTCCTTTTACCCTTCTCCTGGAAAAAAAGAAAAAGAAAATTATCTTGACCAACTGTCACAAGTGACCCATCGAAAAAATTGCACCACATTGTGGCTCTTAGTCTATGGACTAAAATCTGTCTATCAATCAAGTTAACTTTGCCTGTAAAGAACAATTCTGTTACCCTACCTCTCCTATTTTGCCTGTGTTTGGAGATGAGATGGGAACAGTTTCACCATTTGGCACTGAGAAAGTTATTTAATTATTTGTTATTTATTTATCAGTGACAGTGTTCGCTATAAATAGCATTTTTAAAACGTCTTTTTTATTGTATAATTATCGGAAGCAGTGCCTTCCATAATTATGACAGTTATACTGTCGGTTTGACAAAGCAGTATCTGCTAAGAAATAACTTTGATACCAAACAGACATTACCAAAAGCCGTTAAATTGGTTGCGTTGTTGGGTGGATACCCCCACCTGACTTAGTCGAACAAGCACTCCTGTTCTTGTACCCTCCACCCAGTATAATCAACAAAACAAACGTGTTGGTAAAAGTTGATGCACACTAACTGACCGTTTTTGGTACGTGCGTCTTGGTATCTTTATTTCTAAACGTAATTCATTATCGGGAGCAGTGTCTTCCATAATGTGACTAAGAAGGTAGTTTTTTTCCTACCAACGTGTGTATATATCGAGGGCAGTGACCCTCATATTTCACTGTGGGGGTGCACTCAGTTATCGGGAGCAGTGTTTCCCATAATAAATGTATAATGTCAGCCTTTTCACACTAGTGAAAGGTCATAGTAATATCTCTTGTCTATCCACGTGTCGATGGGAAATCGAAGGTGCTGTTGTCTCACCCTTGACTTGGTTAATCAGAAATAAGTTTCGGGTTTGTTCAAAATCGCCCATCAGCATTCCTTCTATACACTCGATGCTTGTCGTGATCATTTCAATTTACGAAATATTTGTTTTCTTGCGTGTGGTTGTTGTATAAGTGTAGAAAATCCTTAAATAATGCAGAATATTTTTGGTTTATTCTCCCTCAACTCTTGTAGTGCATCTGCCTGAATTTATCAGTTCAATTTTAATCTTGACATTTAAGGTTGTACGTGACTCGGACTTTTCATTTCATTTCTAAAGATCACTCCTTAAGATATTGAGCGATATCGGATAAACACCGGAGTAGAATGTTGTCGCTGTGACGTCGGGTAGTCGCGGCTGAGGGCTTTCACAAAATTTTCCGTTTAAACGGCGCTTCGCTTTGTGTTGTTTTTTTCTTCTTCTTTATGTTGAATTGCTCAAACGTATGATTCGCAATCGGTGTGTACATTTTTTTTTCTTTGCGGCTGAATGTTTTGTGAATAAAATGCCCTATGGCTGTACTATTAATTGCCTTTTCTGTTTGAGGAGTCATTCTTTACACGTCAACTGATTGTCTTGTGTGTAAGTACTGGAGTGCAGAAGAATTGCGGATGTATTGCCATTCATTGACATGTACCAGTGGTTCACTGAATAATGGGATAAATTGAGAAACAAACTTGACCGATGATACGAATACTTGGGATTCTTAAATTTACCGTATTTCTCCCATATTCTTAAATCGCACCATTTCAAATTGGTTGAATTCAGGCAGCTAATTTAAAGATAATTTGTTATTTTTCATTATTCCATGACACGTGCGCCTGCTTCACTTTTAAAATGAAGGGCAAACATGGTGTAGTTTTGTAGTGGACCGCACGGTGGCGCCACATAAAAAGAATAGCGAGAAACCTACAATCACGTGGAAAATGCATCACCTCTACTCAGTGATTTCCACTAGAACGGGGAACTGCATTAGTTTAAGTTTAATGAAGGTACAATTACAATTAATTAAGTTGCCATCGCGATATGTATATCTAAGTTAAATCAGTGACGCGAAAATAAATATAAATGTGTAAATTAATACAAAATAAAGAAAATAAAATAATGTTCTGTCTCTTTAAGAGTGGGTTGAGTGTTGAAGCGTGTTCAAAGGCAGCTCGGAGCTGTGAGATGACGCTGGTAGCGTAATCCCTAACACGGGAAGAGACTGAGCAAAAGGATAAAAGAGCTGTATCGAATCGAACTCTACTGTAGAATCGAATTAAAATAATTTGGGGGTAGTGTAATTTTCGTTCGGCAGGGTTTTTTTTAATTTTTTTTTATTGGTTTGAAAAAACGGATTACTATAAAACGAAGCGCTCGCCGGGCAGATCTCCCAGAGAGGAAGACGACCAGCGTTTGACAGGTACTTTGAATAGGTTTGCTGCGACAGTACTAGATAAAATCACGCATACTACTGTCCAGCTAGCTAGGAAATTTCATTAGTATGTTTTTAATCGTTTTGTTGAAGAGTCTAAAGCAGAAGAACGCTATCGATGTTTCCCATTTCACTGGGACTGCTAAATGGCACGGTTTATTCCACAATCCTGTATAGTTTATGTCCTGTGTTTTGGAGTTTGGATAACTTTGTCCTCTCACTAACAAGAGTAAGAAAATTGTTAACGATATCACATTGTCCACATTGTACCAATAATTGTTGTTTGCTGCAGTGTATCGCTTTCAGACCGTGGTTTTTATTTTGCTGTATTTGTGTGTAGTACGTTTATTGTATTATTTAACTATTGTTTTGTTATTAGTATTCTGTTTATTTGTCTTGGCACAAGTTTGATTTGTTTTTGTTTTTTAGTTTAGAAGTTAAAGATGTTGATATTGGTGTATCTGGAAGGATCAGCAACCACGCCGTTCTTGCTGTGATTATTGGCTTGTAGTTCACACCTGCGCGCTAAGAAGTACACCGTGTCCCACTACTCCCAAACTGGATTTATTTACAGCTAAACGCAATATAACACTTTCTGTCACTCGCATACTCAGGTGTTAATTGTTGTAGCATCGTGCATTAATTCATGTGTCATATTTAGGTGGCAAATTGTTTACTGGTGTTTTAACAGTGTGGTGCTAATCACTACCCAGCCAATAAGACATTCTCATAAACTTTCACATAAACGTCACAGAATGGTATTCATGTTGGCTTGTAGTTTGTTAAATGTTACGTTTTATCTGTTTTTATTTTTTAAAGAATGTAATTGGCTGTATTACCCAGAAAATGTGCACAGGCATGAGCGTAGACTCGGGGACCCTGTCAAGCAGTGGGAAATACTTACGGTGGTCAAAAAGGCTAATAATTACGTAATGTTTGCGGTGAGGGCGGAAACTAGCTCTTTTAACATATCATTTTGATACAGATTTGCCCAGCACAGTGTTGCATCACTTCTAAAAAGGCATAGATTATGAAATGTTTCAAATGCTAAATCGACTTTGTTATCGTCAGTCAGTATACAGAGAAGCACACCCGCTTGATGGTTTGTACGTCCTTAAAACTTAAACAATAAAAAATTTAACAAAACTGTAAAAACGACAGACAATACAAAACCGGAAAACGAATAAGTAGTTACTTACGCTGAGTAGTTGCATCACAACAAAGGCCTTTAAAGGATAGTGGCTGACACTTGACACCATATGATATTTTGTAGTTGGACATTATCCAATGGCCACGCTCAAGTCAACAAATCACTACAGCATTGATAAAATAAGTAACTCAGAGGCAGTAGCTTAGTTCAGGTTGTAGCACATATGTGCTGTCGATACACTGCTACAGGTTATTCTGTCAAGCAAAAGCATAGTTCAGGTAAGACATTTTGTAGCACATCAGTACCGTAAATACACTGATAAAAGTTACTCTGTCAAGCGACAGCTTAGTTTAACGTCAACAGCATGTTGTTTTATAATGGCATGGGAAAAGTCTCCACATGTGGACAGATTCCCTCCTCAGGGACTCGCAGTGTACATGAAACATAGTCAAGCGTAAGCTTTGTCTGAGCCATGGTGCTTGGAAGAGAGGCTAGGGAATGACCTCTCAAGCACTGGACACAGGTAAACGTGACATTTCCCACTTAATTTTACTGCGGTGTCTTGTCTTGCTGCAGTTGTGAGACGTACCCTCCAGTATCCTGAACTGTTCTAAGATAAGGTCATATTCTAGCAAATTCAGCCTGGATTGGTCTTGCTGTTTTGGTAGAAGGTGGTTCAGATCAAGTTCTGTTGGGTTAATCCTACTATTTTCTATATCAATCCAAACTTTCTCCCTCCATTTGTGTTTGAGTTTAGCCTTTGTCCGGTCCAGGGCTTTATAAAGCGTTAAATTGGTTGGTCAGGAAAGGCTGATATAGTACAGTGTGAGATATGTTGGCTACTCCTGCATTGTTACCCTCCTTAGGGTACTTAGAGAGATGAGTTAGCATTAGCCCTCTCTCTGTGCTGCTCAGTCTCTCTCCTTGGGCTGACATGGTGCTGGCTGGAGTCTGTGTTGGGGTTGTATCTGATCAGATCAGGCTGCTCTTTTAGCTTTTGGCTGACTAACCCAAATGTGTTCGGTATTTAATTTAATTAACTATCATTGCTGCACGCTCTCATTCAGACAGCATAGTGACCTGTCAAACCCTCAGAAAATGGGGACAATGAAATGGGGGTGCTTGTGTTCCCTTGGTTGTGTCTGTATGAATCTTTACAGGGTTATTTTAGGAAACGCTGTGAAGACCTTGTGGTTAGATGTATGTGAAGATGATTATACATTCCAGTTAGTAGTCAGTTTCTTTGTTCAGTTGTGATTACCTAAATTCTCATTTGTTTGCTTGAATGATTCATTTTTTAAAATCTGTCTAAAGTGTTTTTATTTATTTATTTAGAGAGCTGAACTTGTGCTTCTCTGGGGGGGGGGTCACTGTGAAGACGGGAGAGCTGAACTTGTGCTTCTCTGGGGGGGTCACTGTGAAGACGGGAGGGCTGAACTTGTGCTTCTCTGGGGGGGGTCACTGTGAAGACGGGAGGGCTGAACTTGTTTAATTCTTGCATGTGAAACGCAGAATTATGTGGCTGCAGGTTATCCTACCCCCCAGAAGGGTAGTTCCTAAGGGCCCAGTTTGTTCCTACTTGTGGTTTTGTGACTCTACCCACCCCACCACTTTATTTTGTCTGTGTGTGTGTGCGGGAACATGTGTGTGTCTGTGCTGAAAAGAGGAAAGGCTGACTGAGTGATGTTAAAATGTGTGTCAGAAAAGACAGAAAAAACCCATAAATCTCTGCGATTAAAGTCAAGCAGACCTAAGTGGGAGTGTTCTAAGAAGAAAGACTTAAGACCTGGTAGTTTTTTTTAAATTACATTTGTCTCTAATAATCTCTGTTACTATTGAGAAACATGGGTACTGTTAAGAATTATCCAGCAAACTCTGGGTTACGTTCTATGGCTCTCGGCCCAAAGTTTTACCCCCACCCCATAGCAAAATGGCTCCAGTCCAGATCCGTTTCTGGGCCAGACTGGTGTCAGAGTAGGGTGGAGCTAAACTAACGAACGGTGAATGTGGAGGAAATGTTGCAGCCTTTTTGATGGGTGCCATTAGTGGTTTTATCGTCAGTGGTAAATACGCTGAATGGGGAAGGCGTCTGCAGCTGGGGGGCCTCCTGTGAGATGAGAGGAGAGGCGCAGTGAGGCACGTGGGGACTTGTCACCCCTCACCAAGCGCGAGAGGGCCGCTGGGAAGACTCACGGAAAGAAGTGCATTTTTAACCCACCACTTCCTTCCTTAACAACCCTTATATAAAAAAAGTAACGCACCCCATTTGCCCCTGAAAAATGCTAGGGAGCGATCATTGTCTGCGCTGCCCGCGATGCTTCACAGCTGGAATGTGGGAGTTGTGATCCTCGTGTCTTATGGCAGTCGATCACGCTGAGCTGTGCTGGCTTTCAAATTCTCTCACAGAGAACATTTTAAACGTTACGGACGTTAAAATGACTCTGTGCCTGTCACGGACATTAAAAATGACTGCATGACTCTAAAATCTGTCTAAAGTGTGTGTGTTTTTTCTATTAAAAAATTTTGCCAGGCTAAAAGGCGCTTATTGCCCCAAGACCACAAGTAGGAACAAACCATGCCCTTAGGAACTACGCTTCTGGGGGTAGGATAAGCTGCGTGCACCCTAACCCCCCAGAGAAACACAAGTTCCAGCTCTCCCGTCTTCGCAGTGACCCCCCCAGAGAAACACAAGTTCAGCTCTCCCGTCTTCACAGTGACGACCCCCCCCCCCAGAGAAACACAAGTTCCAGCTCTCCCGTCTTCACAGTGACCCCCCCCAGAGAAACGCAATTTCCAGCTC
>JAOVYW010001995.1:0-15590 GCA_025775045.1 Hiodon tergisus
ACTGACAGGCACACAGAAACACACAGTAAGCCCTCACTCGCTCTAGTGAACACGCCCGCGGTGAGGGAACAGAACCTCGCCCAAACGAACTCATATTACAAAGACAAACTCGCACATAGTAACTATTGATAGCTTTTACAGTTCATGAGTGATGTCACTTAGGGGGAGTTAGGAGGCTATAAGCACAGTTAGCCAATATGGGCCGAAGTAATAAAATATTCAAAACGTCATTTCAAGAACCGGTGGAGGGAGGAGGTAAATAACGATTATGATAATGATTAATCTTTCTAACAACAACAAGCAGTGACTTTTTATAGACCCAGGTATGTTATAGACCCAGGTATCTGAAAAAAAAAGGAAGCTATTACTTTAAAAAATCTAATGCATAAATAAACTTATTTTCACATTCAATGTGGTGAAAATTTGTTTTTCTAATAATTAAATGCGAAACCTATACATGATCCAATAAAAGATATTTTGGACAGTCACACAATGCATCCAAATAGCTTTTAAAATAAAAAATGGCCTGTATGGTGGCATCCAGTTCTACTGACTGGTTCAGATGGAAGATCAAAACTGTTTTCTTTAAAATGGCACAGTTAGGCAAGTGAAAACAGCAAGCAAGCTATGGACATGGACAATACCTGCAACTCACTCACTCGAGTACACCTTCATGTGGCGGGTGGAAATTGCTGCCAAGTACACCTTAATCTTAGAAGGTGACTTGCCTTCATTAAGCAGATCTTGTAGGAACTGCAGGATCACTGCCATGACTCTTCATCCTGCACAGTGCACCACTGTTTGATCACATGCCACTTGCAACGAGACTGGAACACCCCCCTCAGAAAGGCCCAGATGGCCTAGCTGGCGCCACCAGCAGTACTCTGGCCTTTCACTCTTTGATCTTTTCTGGACAGACCAGAAGCAGTGCCAATAGTGGGAACACAGAAGAGGCATGCCAAAAATTGGTGTGTCAGTGCGTTTATCCCTAGACACTCCTAGTCTCTCTTTATGGAGAACCAAAATGGGCAATTTTATTGTATCCTGGGAGGCAGATAACCAGGCTCCGGTGATCATATACCACCATATACGGTGGTTGATGTACGGCACCACCGTTGTGTTAGTCTGAACAAGCACATTCGTCCCTTGATCAATTCTGAAGTACTGCAGGCTCAAAAAGACTGCTTGGAGCTCCAGAAGGTTTATGTGGCTGCAACTAGAAGCATCCGTGTTGATAACGTCTCAATCTTGGGTATCCAGCTGCAGGCCCAAGTAAGCTATGACCTAAGCTTGGATTGGCCAACTCTGGGCTTGGTTCACTCTTAAACCCAAACCATAGAGATGGTCGGTAACGGACTGCGCGCGTTACCGTGCCTGTTCTGGAGACTAGGTGCAAATGAGCCATTCGTCCATGTAGAACTTTGATGCCCCTGAGTCTGCATGGCCAGGATCACATCCATGTTGGCCAATTTCCCTGTCAACAGCAAAAGTCTTATTCAACACCTCAGCCTTCTTGGGAGCGCCATAAATGATTGTTCACTACTGGCCCAAAAGTACAGCCCAGTGTGTTAGACGTATCCTGCCACCAAGGAAGCCAAATTTTTGTCTATAGTCTGGCTGATGAACTGCGCTAGCCTGAGTAATATCCTACCTCAAGTCTCCCAGCTGATCAGAGCCAAGCCCACCTGCAGCCAAAACCAATAACCGGGCCTGGTAAACCCCTAGGACAGTGTTGTAATTGCCCAGGTGGGTCGGGAAGTTGGTAAAGGCTGGTTTATACTTCTGTCACAGACAAAAGTGTAAACCAGCTGCAGAGACTTCTACGGTATACACTGCCTGTGTCGGCTTATGACTCTATGGAGAGATTAGCATTTAAACTCTTTTAACTGTACACAACATGTACTAAGATTCTAAAAATAGATGGCATTGGTATGTCCGACCCCTCAATCTCCGGAGATCTCTTGCAAGATTTGGCTGAGATATTTCTCAGGGAATATTCCTATTAGTGGTGGTTCATATTTTTTATTTTAAAGGTAACTGACTGAATTTTTTAAAAACTGTTTGTATTAAGTTGTTAAAGCGAGAAGGATAGATTTTTTTGAGTGAAGCAGAGACCAAAGAAGCAAATCATGAAGGGTGGGTTCTTTTATATGTTGTTAGAGCATGTAAGATTTCTTGAGAACTAATCCGACTACTAAAAAATAATAACAGCAGTTGCAATATAAGCTGTTATTGACACCAGGAGGACTATTTATATTTATTGTTGAGAGGAAGAGAGTGGGGGCTGCAAACAAAAAGAGCTTCTGCACAATGAGAGAGAAAGTAGCAGAACGCTCGAACAAAGGCTTTATGTCCTCATATCACTTAAAAACCACAACTCTCATTTGTTTAATTTTGGAATCAACGTTTGTCTTGTTTTGAACTGCTGGCTGTACTTTGCAGATTACTTTGAGTAGCAATCAAAGCCTAAATATCATTATTTAAATTCCTTTATTACCTGCCAATGTATTAACATGTTTGGATCATAGCAGCTGAAGCTATGCATTGTTGAAAACACTGAATGCAAATAGAGAATACAATGTAAATAAATTTGAGAATCTAGTTAACAAACAGGATCTCCTGAAAAATTACTTTTTTTTCATTTATTTTTTTAAACACTTTACATGTTTACATGAGTTTACATGTATATTTTTCCTTTAAAAAAAAAAGACAACCAGTTTCTTGGCTTTGTAAGCCTTACATACATTTTAAACAACAGGAAACAGCCTCCGTTGATCTGGGGAAAAAAACATCAGATGGGGTGAGGTTAACCCAGCCCAGGCCCCTCACTCTTAAAGAAACCATCACACAACAAATTGTTCAGAATATGGCAACATCTGATATCAGTTTGGGGAAAAATTTTAGATATGCATTTAGATTTTGGAGTATATATATTTTTTAATTTAATGTATAATTTATATGTTTAATGTATATGGAAGTTTCTTCTCTCAGACACTGGAATGCTCCATAATATGATTTGCTTCTGCTCATTGCAGGAACGTTGAGAAGTGATATCGTTTTACAGCAACATTTACACTAAATTGTAGCTTCAGACTCCATCTCCGAGGCTGACTGGAACCAGTATGGTGGTAGCAGCAACAGGCAGTTACGGCAGAATGGTGTGAGATTATGATATGGAGATTTTAGCACTGATAATGACAAGGCTCTTTATTCTAGATTCAATATAATAATAGATGTGTTGAACGTCATTGGAGAATTAGAACCTGTCACTCCAGCACTGAAATACAGAATGCACCACAACCACTCTCCCAACCCCCATACAAATGCAACCAACTCCAACCACCTTGCAGGGTGCCTTACCCTGGCAAGTGCACTGTTCAACAGCATCCAAAAACCACAATGTGGTCTGAGCTATGTGTCAAGAGCGAAAAAAACAACTTAATATGCAGTGCAAAGAGATGTGATGGAAACTATCCAGGGCTATAGTCATATTTGTGAGAATCTATTTTACCATCTCCTTAGTGCCATAACTCCCTGCATATATACTTCAATTGACACCCCAGCTTCCAACAGTTAAAGATTATCTAGTATTATTATGCAAAGACTTAAACAATGATTTTTCTTTAAAATATCAAATGAAAAACCAGTAAAGTAAAAAAAAAATCATGGACATCCATATGGAGTTTGCTGCTATAACAGCTTCCCCTCTTCTGTGAAGGCTTTCCACTAGATGTTGGAACATTGCTATGCAGACTTGCTTCCACTCCACTTTAGTGGGTTTGTACACTGATGTTGGGCAATTTGGCCTGGCTCGCAGTCGGCGTTACAATTCATCCCAAATGTGTTGGCTGAGGTCAGTTCTCTGTGCAAGCCAATTAAGTTCTTCCACATTGATCTTGACAAACAATTTCTGTATGGACCTCACTTTGTGCACAGGGGCATTGTCATGCTGAAACAGGAAAGAGCCTTCCCGAAACTGTTGCACAAAGCTGGAAGCACAGAATCGCCTAGAATATCATTGTATGCTGTAGCGTTAAGATTTTCCATCACTGGAACTAAGGGGCTGTGTCCAACGGAGTAGTACTTCCAGAGCAAATTACTTATCCTTCGTTAGTATCATGCACATGTATACCAATGGTCAGGCAAGGCAATGCAACATTGTTTGCGATTTGTGTTCCCGCTCTGCTTTGGTTCCTTTTATAAAAATAAACACTT
Organism: Hiodon tergisus; assembly: GCA_025775045.1. NCBI lineage: Eukaryota > Metazoa > Chordata > Actinopteri > Hiodontiformes > Hiodontidae > Hiodon > Hiodon tergisus. The sequence continues at coordinate 4,216 of JAOVYW010001995.1, forward strand.
TTTGGACCTCTGCATCGCATTACCAACCATCTGTCCTGGTGCCACGCTCCTACAGAGCCCTTTTAGTTGTCAAGACTCTAAAATGATAACAATGTCTTCGTATTTTCAGTAAATATGAATTTTAGTCTAGCAACAAAAGTTTAGCTGTTAAATAGAGTTGGATAAAAGTCGTGTGTGAACTTTTGTAAATGCATGTACGCATCATGACTAAGAAATTTATGAAAATGAATAGAGGATAAAATGAATTTATCCATGAGCTAACTATAATTTAGTATAATGCACTGTGGGTTTCAAAGTCTTGCTCATTCTGTTGTCTTTTAATCATATAGATCTCACCATTTATGTTTTAGTTTAATTTAAGTAATGTGACATTTTACCGTCATCTGGAAATCAGATATCAAAACCAGTGATACAGTTGTTATGTCATTACAATAATACAGGCATGCTCTCAACTTCAATAAACTCTCATGTTCTCTTTGCAAGCATAAAGGTTATATAAGCATTTTTGTTAAATTATCACAACCCTTCTTAACACTTGAAAAAGATGGCAAATGAAATCATACCTGTCTCCTGGACTTGATTGTTTTGTTCTTGTCCATCATATGAGAAGACTTTTTCATTCTCTATATCTGAGGCCACTAAATCCTCCTCTTGAATAGACACTGACGCCTCCACATCAGCACTACCAGGACCTGTGGGAAAAATAGTTTGTTAAAAAAAAAGAAGCTATGTTTGTTAGTATCACATAGCAAAAAATTTTTTTTCAGAAATAGCTTTTTTGAAGTTTTATTTATTTATTTATTTAAGTAGGTAAAAGACTTGAAAACCGCCTTAGAGTTAATTAAATATCAACCATCCTTAAATATGTTCCCTTCCTAAAGGCAATTGGCACATGATACCAACTCATTACGGATGGTTTAAAAAACCGGCAGACAAAGGGCACCCAGGTCAATTGCAGATAGACACAGACACCGGCAGGCACTGGCCGGATTCTGCAGTTACTAATCCACAGAAACTTCCAATAAATTATCCTCCCAACAAAATGCATGGTTAAAAAAATCAAAATCAAAAATTTAAAATACATACAAAAAAGAGCCATGAATTCGTCTCAAGTGTTACAGTGGCATTGTTTACACACCACCCTGCAGTGAATATAAATACAAGCCAGTCAATACTCCACTTTAAACTAAGCAGCCATATTTTTATTCACGAAAGATGTGAGAACTACAGTCCTGAAATTAAAAAACTTTTGACTGGCAAAGTTAATCTCCTGTTGAGTGAGATACAGAAGAAAAATATAATGGACATGCTGCTTCAAATTTTTTTCAAGTTTTTATGAAACTTTATGAATTTTATGAAAAGTTTTATCGAAAACTCAGGAGTCACCTCTAACACAAAAATATTATAAAATAGAATGTACAGTAACTATGACTGACCACTGATACTGATGTCAGTATTTAATTTACATTGAAACATCCATTTTTATCTAGACATCAGTGGTTCCCAAACCCCAAGTCCCACGACCTCCGCAGTTCCTCCCGTGACCCTCCGCAAGGCTACCCAGATTTCACAATTACATTACAAGGTAAAACAAAAAGGATTTGATGGAATGATGTTGCAGTTGTAGACTGTACTAAGGGACCTTTTACCTGTTGTCAGTATTCCAGAGGTCTCATTATCTTGTGGCACACCCCTGGCAAGGAAGAGGAGGGGACTGGAGCATCTGTGAGTTAGCTAGAATCAACCATAATGGCAGACACACAGAGCTCCACTCACCAAGAACTGAAATCTCCTTTCAACTTTATGATTTAGTAAATATTTTATGTGATAGTATTAGTAGTCTAAGTTAAATTGAAGATTGAGGTTCTATTAGAAATGGGATTGTTTCAGTTATTAAGATTTTGTAGTATAGATGTTTAATCTTGTGGTTGTAGCTGTTTTGGGAGTTCATAGTAACAAGTACAGCAGCCATGCTAAAGAGAAAGGGGGAGTGTCTGTGTGTTATCCAGAGACAGCAACGGTGAGTGATTAATTTGAATTGACACCAGTTGATTTATTCATGTATTTTATTCATTTTTAAAGCTTACCATCATGTGTCAACATTTTGTGAGTGGCAGTTGAATGTACCTGCATATTAAATGACGGTAGATATAGATAGGATATAGGTTATAGACTTGTGAGACTCAGATACTGTACACTGAGCAGTCTGTCAAAACCCATCAGCATTAATTATTCATTACACTGAAAACAACCCCTGGATATAACTGGATACAATTTTTTTTTAAGTAAAAGTTTTTAAAAGTAAACCAAAATCAAACCAAATTGAAATGTACAAAACTAAACAACCTATGCATGAAAATAAATAATATGAAAAAATATAATGGGTGTAAACTATACAGTTTTGATTTAGGTTTTTAGAAGAAGCTGAAATAATTAGCTATCATATTCCAAGTTTATTAAGTACATCCATCTAGTTCCAGGTCAAAAACTCCTTTCACATCCAGAACAGCCTGAATTCATGGAGGATGGATTCTACGAGGTGTCAGTAGGGAGGAAAATTTTTCACTAGTTTCAGCAAATCCAGCTCATTTTCTGTAAGCCGGCCGTTTCAGAATTTGCAGTCGGTTTTATTTTAAGAGTATTTTATTCCCCAGCCCTCTTGCTGTTCTGTATAGGACGGGAGTAAGCGTTCAAATTTTAACTCAGAAAATTGATGGGAATTCGCTTCATTTTTCATTTACATTAAATACTTTGTGCGCAAGCTCGTTCTATTGATTAGTCTTATTTTTATAACCTTCTATATCAAAAATATATTTAGCATTTTTTTTTCAAAGTAAGGTCATTCGAAAGAGTACAATCTGTTCTACTGTCTATGTAAATTTCAGGAAGGCGCAATTTACTACCACACATATATGCAAGAAAAACGTGAAGTCTGAGCTTCAAAGAATCCCATTCATTTCAATGGAATTTTTTGTAGTTAGTACCCTAGTAAGCTTCAACCTCAAATATCAAAAATGTATATTTAACAAATGTCACATATAATAGCTTATCTGAAAGAAGACAAATTGATCTTTAATTTAAGATTAGTTTGATCTGGGCACCACCTTGCCCTCGAAAAAATTAAACACACAAAATAGTTTACATTGAATTTAAACAATTATCTCCAATATCCTTTCACCCACAGGTTTGGCTATGTTGAGGTACAACTGTCTACTACCTGAAAAGTGTATTTGTTCTAAGACTGTTAGCAGAAGATAGTTATTAAGAAAAAAAAAAACCAAGAGAGGCTATTTTTCTTGGTGCCAATAGGTTAGAACACTGTTGCTCAGAACACGCTCTGCGAGCATTCCGTTCAATTAGCTTGCTATATCCTTGCGGTAGAATACCAGTGATTCCAGAGTTATTTGGCAGTTTTTCGGCTGAGCCCAAAATCGATAGCATTCTATTGTCCACCCTAGTGTCAGAAATGTTCCACAGGGATGCTGGTCCATGTTGACAAGATAGCATCACCTGTTGCTACAGAGTGAACGTGACCAGTTCTATGGCAGTTCGCTCAGTGATGTTACTTGGCATAGTGACTTCCAATCATAAAATCTGTCAACAGGCAGATCATTGTCTGAGGGAAAAAAATGTAAAGAAAACTAAAATATTCAGGGACCAGTCTATTTTTGAGTCTCACTTGAAGACTACTAACTACATGCAGTAGTACACTATCTGAGAAGACTAATTCATATTTTGATCATATATTAGCTCTTTAGATACGGATGGTTCTGAACCATGATTCATGCCCTAAGAAGATGAAGGACAATTCAGAGTTTGGTGTGGAGGAGGTCCAATACCTGCTGGATCATTTCAAACTGATCATAATTTAACAATCCATCTAGAGTAGCAAAAAAACTGTTGAAACCTGACAGGATTTTAAGCGTAATGCACACACTAATACATTCTATCATTTGTAGTTATAGAAATGGGGGTGATAAATCTGTAGTACCTAGAAGAGTTCCTGGAAATGAAGACCCTAGTATTCAGAAACTTTATGAACAAAAATCAGGGCCTTTAGGAAGGGTTCCTGAAGGAGCCCAAATGCTCAGACTTGATGGTAAATTCATACAGTTGATTCATATTTTTCGTTCTATTTTAGAATAAGAGTGTGAGAGAGGATTCTTGGCACAGAATTCGGACATCCGATCACGCTTAGCACCCAAGCAGTGTGGAGGACCTGACCTGCATTAGTGTAGAGGGATCCAACCAGGAATATGGTTAAATCCAGGGCCGCCGCTAGGATTTCTGGGTCCACATTAGAGAATTTTAATACCCCACCCTCCCTCCTCAATTCCATTAGCAGGAAAAAACTGACACATCGCCGTTAAACCACTGTCATCGGTAGACATTTCAAATGATATCCACTTTCCTTACAAAATTATTATTAGTTAATAAGAATCCACCGTAGGAATCTCATGGGTACACAATAATTGTCTTGCAATTAGTTGACATAAGACACTACAAACAAATGCTGTATGCTTATGGCTTCAAATGATTTAAAAGATGTTTCGTTCCGGTAATAGATAGTGGGTCTTAAAATGTTTATTGCGACTAAAAAAAACAATATACTACTATTATTTATTTTGCTTAGTATGGGTTAAGTGCTTTTATAATGCCCCCATTGAATTGCTGGGGGCAACATGTGTTGCGAAGCACTCTGGGATTGATTGCACACCCGATTTAAATGTATGCTGTTTTCAGCCACCAGTTGCAGTATCTGGTGACAAATGTTGAGGTATGGAACCCCCACAAAAGTGGGTCCTTGCCAAGCCTAGGGCCCCATGAATCATGTTAATCGTTCCCCGCATAAGCCACAGCCCTGGTTAAAATACTCATTCTGATTGGGATGTTCAGTTTTGGACATCTGTGTTTCAGGAACATATGAACAAAAAATCTTATGCAATCTCATGGTCTACCTTTGTATTTCACAATACCGCTTTGACATAACATTTTTTATGTTTTATTTTACAAATCTTATAATAAATAAATAAATTCAGCAGATTGTTTTAACCTAAAATAAAGAATAAAAAGCCACTCCTTTTGTTACATAATATTATTGTCCCTTCGAATACTAAGGTAACTTGAGTCCAACCACTAGCAACAAGTTCTATACCGTCAAGGTAACAAATGGTGACTATCAGCATGACCAATGAATCCCTATTTCTGGTGCTTCTAAATTCACTGTTGTGCTCATGACTTTTTGAATTTAGGGACACTTTAGGAAAAAAAGTTAATTTTGATCCTTTTGTCTTGCACAGATCTCCATAATCCTATGTCTCTGACTCTTTACAGCTATGATCCTCAGCTGGACTGCTTCAGATAGTTCACCTCAGAATTATTTGTGTAATTGTATATTTAATATAATGAGAAGGAAGATATTTTTTGGAAAAATAAGTTTAAATAATATTCACAGCTATCGGCTTGCTTAGTGACATGTGAAAAATAACTTGGTTAAGATCAGTGAAACAAAGCATTAAAGAACCAGATGCAAGGTGCAAGTCAAAGCTGTACACTATAATTCTTTTGTCATGTCACATGAAACACAAATTCCTAAACACAAATTTATTGAGTGTTAATCTCTGTGCATGTTTCCTTTTCTGGCATTTTCCTGAGAAAACAGCACAAGTGTTTTCCACATAGCTAATTTGTCACTCCTTTTCCCTTCATTTGCATCATGTTGACTTAAAAGCTGCTTGTCTAGAGTACAAGAAAACTTGTAAACCCCTAGATGGATAGAGTCAATTCATCTTTGACTTGAGCAAATCTTCTTGAGTAAGGTTAAAACACAAATGTAAATTTCCCCCAGTGATACAGTGTTGGATGGGAATTGTGTATACATCTAATGCAGCCATATTTGTCTTAGTTTAGGCCTTCATTTAATCTCACAAAACATTCTAATCAAAATGACTGCTGCAGAAATCCAATGAAAACACCTTTTTAAATCACAGGTATAGCAACCAGAAATTACTTACACACACAGAATATCAGACTATTTAATGTTTTTTATCAAATATAGAAATCAGCACTTTTACACCTGTAAAAGTAACAACCAGTGATTTGGATACTTAGCTAGAGAAACACTGTGTAGAAACCTAAATTAATGTTAAAACAATATCCGGTTAAAATTTAAAATTAGAAAAATTTGTTTTTAGATCATTTGAAAACAAAATGTTAGTAGACTTGCTGACAAATGTAAAATTACATGACATTGAGCAAGCTTTAATAATGGCATTAATAACTAAACACAGCCACTGATTTCCACTGTCGGTATATTATTTTTCGAAAGTTAACTATCAAGGTAAATAACGTGCCAATCACAAAAAATATTCTACTATTCATGTCCTACATATGGAATAAGGAATATGACAAAACATGTTTGATACCAAAAGAGACAGATTTAGATTAGAATTTACTTTCCCAGCCTGACCACAGTGCCTACCTGCTAATTGCCAATAGTCCTCAACTGTGAAATTGGTATAGCTGGAGGCAATGGTTAATCAGCAACAGCATAAAAGGCAGCTGGTTTCTTTAGTCGGGCCTGTACCTGAGGTGAATGTTAGTTTGGAGCTTGTTTGAGACAAACCAAAATTTTTAAAAATAAGAATAGGGTTTTGAATTTTTACAGTTTTAGAACCTGATCGTGGTTTGACCTGTTATTTGCGCCGGTTTGACTTGTCTTATCCTCCCTGCACCTTTGCTTCATAATTAAATAAACAGTATTTTCCTTGAAATATTGTCCCCAGTTGGTGGTTTTGGCAATCCCGCACATAACACACCATTAAAATATATTTAGGAATTCATGGCCAAATTTTTGAATAATATAGTCTAAATATATTGTAATACTTGTTTAATAATATTTAAACAATATACTTTTTCATCACAGCCTTATTGTTTATGTATCGACCCTGTGAAATTTGTCCTGTGAATACAGGACTGTGGTTTATTAATACTGTTGCTATTGCGTGAATGGGGACTTTTATTTTGAACGCCTGGGTCTGGCCTGGAGATTGTCGGAGGAGAAAAGGAGGGATTTTTGTTGTTTTTGGAGGTGGGAGTGAGTTCGGCTGGTGGAAGATAAGGAGTCAAGTGCTTTGGATTTGGGAGTTTCAGTTAATTTTCTGGGGGATAGATGTGTATTGGTGATTGAATTCTTCGGGATGCTTTTTTTTTTTTTTTTTTTGGTAGTCGAAAACTAAAAATCTACTTGATTGGATTTTATTTAGCTAGATAAGCAAAGTTGGGCACGGGATATTTGGAAAGGAGAGTTCACCCACACTGGATAGTCTTCCTGCGATCATTGTGAGAGTGTGGTGCGGGTGTAAACGAGAGGACAGCGAGGGACCGGGACGGTTGGAGGTGTCTACATCGGCGATGTTCGTAGAGCACAGCGAACAGCTTTGGAAGCCTGTAGCCTCGTAGGCAGGCGCTATGTAGTCCACTACAGTGTAGGTCGACCGACGGTCATGTGAGTAGGTCTGCGAACATTCGCCTGTCCATTGTGAGCTCCACCAGAGCGCCAACTAAAGGGGTACCCCAGACTATGTGTTCAAAATCCCAGGTGTTTCTTTTCATTTTATTTGAGATCTGAGTATTTCGCCATGCCTGTATGTGTATGAAGGTGATTTTATTGTTTAGCCGGTGTGTTTAAATAAATGTGCATTTTTGATTGTTAAATATAAAACCTGTCTAATAGCTGCTTGGTGTAATTGAACGTTGCCTTACTACTTATAGGGTAACCTTTAGGTTTTTGTTTCAGTGCTGGCGCTTAGCCAAATTTTTTACGATTCAGTCACATTCAGTATTGCTGCTTAGTGGGTACGATTAAATAATTGCAATGCAGCATTGGTAGTTTAGTCTTTGAGGTGTAACTCTAAGTGGGGACTCACACTAGTATTATTCTTAAGTATAATAGAGGTTGATGCCACAGCATATCGTAGTAGCTATTCCCATAAGCTACCCCAGGCCTCTTTGACACCCTCCGCGATAGAATACTTAGATACATCCTACTTTGTGCATCCCATTTAAGCTTCTCTCTTGATGCCTATTATTCAAGTAGTCGTGATAGTGGGCTGCTGCATAAGTTTATAAGCCACCATAGTGGGAGTGCTACATTTAATATAATCATACTTTTTTAGAGTAACTATGGGTTCCCCAAACTTAACAGTAATGCTAATAATAATTGTGACCGGCTAATTCCACCTTAATTAATTACATTTAATAGCCTTTTATTATTTCTCCTACTCATTAAAACAAATCACAACTGAATAAGGTTACAAAGTTTTAGCAGATTGCCCAAGTTTTGATTTAGTCCTAGCCTGCCACAATTATCATATTGTATAACTTAACAGGTAAAATATTCAGTTTAATTTTTAAGCCCATCCATCACACCCATCACAATACTGAGTAAAATAAAAGTATTAGTTGTTTTATGCATTTAAACAGTTTTACCTCAAAGTATTTGTTTACGTAGTTTGTATTGTTTGTTCAAGTTAATCACAGGGGTATTTTTCAAGAATGGAGGTGTCGTATAAAAAGTTTGCATACCACTGTCTAGAGAACAAACTCCGACTACAATTTCTCACACTTCGAAGCCAATAGCCCAGATGATAATATTTTAATACTTTAACAGAAACCAATATCTTCACAACACAGTGGCAAGTAATTAACCATGATAAAACAGGATCTATTTCACTATTTGCTTCTATTTTTTCTTTCTGTGGGGATGGGAGAGTTGTTAAAAATAATGTTCTCTAACCTCCAAGCTGGGTAAACACCCAACTATTTTTGTTTGCATTTGTGTTTCAACTCCATGATCAAAAAACTTAAAATGACAGAATAATTTAAATTGCAGTTTTGATATTTGGATAGCAATTTTACACATGCACAGATGTGTTTTTTTTCCCAATATTCAAACATTTAACATAATTTTAAAAATATTAAATTAACTCTATAATTCTTGGGCATAACGACTTCTGAGTCTTCCACCAAGTCATTGAACGGACACACTGAATTTAAACCTTTGCATCACATCACTGAAACCAACATGTTTTGTGATATGTTTACTTAATATAGTAAATTAGACAAATACACTCCAAGATGATGTTGTAAAATAATGATAAAATGTACAGTTAATGGCTATAGCCATTTTATATATATACACACACGCACACATACATACATAGGTCACCTACTACAAAACTATATTTGCAATTTTTATTCACAATAATTGCAAGAATTCTCAGACAGAATTTGTGACTGCTGGACTGTGTCACCTGCCAAATAAGTATTTGTGACGGCAGTCTTAGAGCTCAAATGTTATGCAGACACTAGTGCAATGCACTATATGCCAAACCTATAGCGATGGTTTAAGCACATTCTTTCTTGACAAATATAAAATCAGCTTACAGACATGGCATGATACTAAGATGTCATAAATAAAGAAATTGAACCAAATAGGGGGGTGAAGTGTTGCCAAACGTGTCACTCCATGATCATAAAACTACTATTCAACTTCCTGTTTTCAGCTCCATGTAGTACTAATAAGCAATCAACTTAGTATATGCATGCCTTACGCCTTACTAAGGCTTTTGTTTCGTCTACCCCAGTATTGGACCAAAAAAAACTGAAGAAAAAACATATATTAATAGGTCTGTAATTATAACATTATTATCAATATTTTTGAAAACCCATGTCATGATCAATATTTTTGGGGTGTATTAAAAATCTATTCTGAAATCTTTAATATTGTCTTTAATCTTAGTTTGTTAATTTATGTTTCCTACATAAGTTACACAGTTTTTAGACTGGTTCTTGTCCAAAATGTATTATATTACACAGGGCAACTAGTTTCGACTACAGTATTTAAAAATTAAGACTCGCTTCCCGTATAACTCTCGAGTTTCTCTTTCCGTTCTGTCATCATATAATATGACACGTTATTGTAGGTCGTCAAAATATATATTTCCTTACCTTGGATTGCCCTTGTATCTTCCATCTGATAGAATGGTCGCTCTCAAATGCAGTTTGAAATTGCCTCCCTTCTAGCACCAGATTCCTTCCTCCACAACCGTACTCCAGTTAGCAGCACGGACATGCCATCACTGACGTCAGATCCATTCTTTAGAGACAAGCGCGTTAAAGGTACAGAGCTTGATTCAGACTGTCACAAATGAGTTACGATGTATACAACGTTTTTGCAGTGCACTGAAAAAAAATATCATGACAAGAATTTAGTCTTTAAAAAATAAAGGCAACAAAATAATGAATTGATAAAAGCCCCTTATTTTTCATTCTGCATGTCCAAAAACCAAATAAAATTGAGAATATGTAAAGTTTGCAATGCATTTCTTTTATTTAAAAAAAAAACTAAACACAGAATCTCTAATCAGCTACAATGACTCAATCCTGTTTACAATCTAATCTAATAAATTTGAAATGATTAAACTATGAACTTTGAAAATATAAAAGCACAAATTAGTTTGGATATATTTGTTGTTCATGAAGTGGCATTATGTAGGCCCTAGGAGCAAAATTACACTTTGTTTCAATTAAAATTAAATAGGATATAGATTTGAAATCCTAATGATATTATTTTGGTGTAATTATTATTTTATTTGTATTATTAATTTATCATCATCACTATCATCATAATCAAGCTGATTTTATTTTTCAGAATTCTAGGTTGTCTGTAGCGGGTTTTGTTACATATATTACACCATCTTGTGGCCAGTTATACAGTCGTTACACACTGTGCAAGAATTCTATGGTGTTAAAGGTCTCATAACAGCGGCAAATACCTAACCGCTTAATTATTAGTATTTCTTATTATATATTTTTAAACGAGATTTTAGGTTCGATAAGTTATTAACGAGAAAACAGAATGGGCTGAATGTTCTCTATGACATTTATTATGTTCTTGCTTGTTAGATGTTTTCATTATAAATCACATTACACGCTGAACTGAAGTTGAACTACTGACAAACAATTTCATTTATACATAATTCAGTAAACCTTTCTCATCCAGCCGCTGTACAAACTAGCATTAAACTTATTTTGTCATATTTTTTGCTGCCTACCAAATCCCTGTTGAGATTAATGTTTCGATCCCAACAAGTCATGTTTTTCCCCAAAATATTTTTATATGTAGATATCTCACAGGTATGGTTCAGTAAAATGATTGCTTACATAACGGAGAAACTGTTAATATTAACAGTTGGCAATGGCAAAGAGGCTGAAACTGGGAGTCCTGGATCAAGATCACTCATAGACTGCCTCTCCTTGGTGCTGGGAGACAGACTGGGATCAGACTGGAGCACGCTGCAGGAAGAAGAATA
>JAOVYW010002001.1:0-15579 GCA_025775045.1 Hiodon tergisus
GTGAAGGAGGAGGGAGAGGTTTACAGTGGAGAAAGTGAAGGAGGAGGGAGAGGTTTACAGTGGAAGAGGTGAAGGAGGAGGGAGAGGTTTACAGTGGAAGAGGTGAAGGAGGAGGGAGAGGTTTACAGAGGAGAAAGTGAAATGACGGAAAGGTACCGTTCTCGTCATGGCCACTGGCATCGGGCGTTCCCTGCCGCGGTTCGTCCTCCGGCGCCTCAGGGTAGATGACGGCGGTGTCACCTTGCTGCAGCATCTTCTCCATCATGGCGTCTGTACTGCAGTCTTCATCTCCATCCAGAGAGTCACACTCTTCCTTCACTGTAACACACGGGACAGAGCACACACTCATTACCAAAGCGCCGTTCTGAACCATGATATTTATAGGACTAAAAAAAGTTTTTATCAATGCTGTGTGACTGCTGTTTTTAGGTCAGGCCAAAAAAAGATGGCAAATCATCTTCGTAATTAGTGCTTCAACCGTAAGTCATTTTCAACTTTCTTTTAGAGCTTCTGTTCATTTGTGTTTAAGTAAGAACTTCACATGTGTATGAAAAGGTTTATGGACGATCAAAGGTTTGATCAAAGGTTGCACTTTTTTTTAAAACAACAAAAAAAATCTGCTGTCTTGGGTAAATAAAGATGAAACGGCAAACTTGAAAAAGCTTGGTGAAAAATAAATCTGTCTATTTTTCTCACTGGTCCTGGAGAAGGGCTACAGTAACCCCAATCCCCCACGTTTCCATGCCTGAGTGACACAGGACAGCTGGGGGAGCCTGAGGGATGACCTCCAAATGCTGGCCCATCCACACCCCCTCCCCAAAGAGCTCTGAGCCAGATGTCACCCCCCGTCCCCCGGTCATCTCTCTCACGGCCTGTCTCAGACCACAACCACAACCACGACTTGTATAACACTGTTCCAAAACGGACAAGCTATATTCAACTGGGAGGAACATTGTGAAGCCTAACAGCTTAATAAATGTTTTAAATACATTTTGAATCTGCTAACTATTTTTGGTGTTTTCTTCCCAATCAGGAATCGTCAATTTTTCTGTCTGTGACGCTGAATATTCTTGGTTAAAGAATTATAAACTACAGCGCTTTGTACGCCGCTCTGGATAAGAGCGTTTGCAAAATGGCTAAAATGTAAACTATAATGTAAAATCTGAAAGGGCAATGTTGCAATATTGAAATGGTTTTCACCAGAAGCTAAACGCTAATTACCCTTCCAAGGTGTAAGGGCAGGAAGGACACAAACCCTCACTGCGATTCCCCTCCTGGCTGTCAGCTCCGTTTGTACACGGAGTAGAAAAGTTGTCCATTCATAAATTCATAATAGCGTCCTGAGTGGCTCAGGCGGTAAACGCGCTCGCTCTCCCAGTGCAGACGGATGTGTATGAGCTGAAGTTCTCCTGTGAGAAGCCGACTGTGACCGGGAGAGTTCAGCGGCGGTGCACAACTGGCAGAGCGACGCTCAGGCTGCGGTGGGTTGAATCGGCAGAGCTTCCCTCGGATCGTCGCTAACAAGCTTTTCCAAGTGGCTTCCCCGGGCGCCTGCGGGCCTGCAGTGCTGTCAACAGGAACATGCCTCTCCTCCGATCGTCACTGTATAGCCTCCAGCGTGGATAAGAGACGAGTGGCTTGAAGGCAAACCCAATGTCTTTATTTCTCTAAAATTTCATAATTCATTACCAAAGGGAGTTCAAGACCATTTGTGGAGGAATATTTAAGCACCACCTGAACTCAAAAACGCATGGTTCATGACAAGCACACACCCTTTCAGATTGCAGGTAAATAACACGCCGCAGCGTCTGCAAAGGATGTGCTTCCCACGACACATTAATGAGTGCTGGGTGCAGTAATGAGCACTAATAAAGACATTATGCTCTTGATGATGTGACCGGTGGTTTTACTTATACTGAGCTCCCCCCCCCCCCCCCACTGGTCCCATGTTTCCCATTACAGATGTTGTCATTTTCTATAGCACAGCGAGCGAGCGAGCACCTAAAGCAAATTCTTTGTTAATGACTAGAAAAAAAATAAAAAACCTCGAGACATCTCACCAGGGCGGTTTAGGTAATGCACAGCTGCAGGGAGTGGATTTCTGCAGTTTTCATGATCCGAAGGCATGATACACAACCGTTTATGCATTGAGATCGAACAAAAACAATATTTTATTGCGAATTCAAAAATGTTGCCACTGTAATTTCTTCTTGGTTTTAGTTCTGTAGGCTGATTTTTTTTCAGAGAGCAGAGAGAGAAACACTGATTTAGGTGGGGGGGAGAGTGTAGGGGTGGATGGTTTCATCGGACCACAGCCCTCTGTGGCACACACACCTAGCCTGACAAACACTGGCCTCCTCAATGCACTGCGGTCCAAATGCAACATGTGAAAACGAGGTTGCGCCCCTTCTCGAGCCCCGGGGAAAACGGCCAGTGTGTGCAGAGTCCGCTGTTGCCATGGCTATTAAACAGAACCAGAACCTGCTCCAACTGGCTCCGCCTTCCCCTCCCCAGCAAGCCCAGAGAGAGCCAGGTGTTGCCTGAGAAAGTCAGATTCCAGGATTATATTCATCCTCATAAAAAAAGTGAAGAACAGACTTGAGGGTCTGCTAAACCTCACGTTAAGCTACGGCTTTTCTTCCCATGACCTCATAGGATCACTCACAATTCCTTCAGCGATGCTAAAAAACGCTTCACGCAAGTCTCAATGCGAGGAACCACCACTTTCTCTGGGCCTCAACATGAATTAAAACCCCACGTGAATCGCATTTAGTACTTTAGTACACCCAATAAACTCATTAATACGCTTCCGAATATGTATATGTCAGTATATTCCTGATTCCTTTAATCACAGTAAACCCAAAGCTGTCTTCTCTATCAAGACGCCTGAGACCGGAGGACATTGTCTGAACGCTCAAAAACACGATCGGCCTGATGGGATCAATCTGTCGCAGCAACGGGACATCGACCTTTGCTTAGCAACCAGACAGAAACCAAGAGGCAAAGAGACCGCCTTTTCTCCTCCTGACAAGTCCCATGATGTGTTCTGCGTGTGGGTTTCCCTTCGCGAGCTACGGGGGACACTGCAGCTAGCGGAGAGCGGTAGCAGGACAGTCCAGCCATCTGAACCAGGCCATGCCAGGCGGTGACAGACCCCACTGATGGAAGCTGCCCCACGTTTCCTCGGTTTTGCAAGCTGCTGTTTGTGGAGGGTTTATCAGCTGTCAAAACCTCTGCATACATTATTAACATGACTATATATATATGTGTGTGTACAGTAGGCCAGCTGAGAGCCAATCTGTCTACACACAGGTATGTTAGCTCTGCTGACAAAATCCAATTACAGAGTACCTAAGAGAATTGACACCTAGGGCAAAGGGTGGTCACACCAGATATTGAATTTATTTGCCCTTTATAGTACTTATTTTAGAAACTTCTTAGAAAGTTTAGAAACTTTTAATTTAATTCTTTTTGAAAGCTTTTTCGCTTTACAGAATTGTTTACATGGGCCTAAGACTTCTGCACAGTACTGTATTTACTCTGCTATTCTCTCACAATAATCAGGTTTGCCGCAGGTGGGTCTCAAAATCTGATCCAAACGCATTGTGACAATGGGATGTGAAGGTCCCTGATATCTGAGCTGAGGGATGACCGTCGACACATCTTGCTTGTCACGGGATGTGGGAGAGGACATCGGTACTGAGCGGACCTCACCTTTAAATCCCACTTCCTGTGCCCCAGCTTCCGGCCTGTGGCCGGTTCTGTCAGGAAGAGAGAGAAACACACGTTTCTCTTTCCTCTGCGTTCTTAGCTATCTCACTGGTCTGGGTTCGGTTTACAGGCGCCATCCCTTCCAGAATTTCGAGACGAATTTCGAGATGTGTATTCTACAGGAACCATCATATTTGCAACAGGTTTTGTGTTTTCAATCAGGATTTTTCAATCAGGCGATTTTTTTGCCAGCCTAAAACACCTTCGAAACGACTGATTTTACTATTCCCATGTGTTCCCACGGGTCGATGGTTAGCATTCTTCAAAAAGTATCAAACCAGTATCAAAAAGTATCTGTGTGTCCCCTAATTATATTTAAGACCTAAAAAAACAACCAAAAAATGATCCACATTAACATTATATTCATTGCATAGAGAAATTAAAGAACTGAAAATTTTTCAGAGAGAAGGTGCAGATAGTATTATTTTTGATCTGAAAACTGTACAAAGGCACAGCATATTTTCCACCACCAAAATGTACTTTCAAGGTCTAAACATCTGATAGAAAACGCCCAAATATGTTTATTCTCTACAATTATCCTATCGTTCCACAATGGAAACAGGAAATGTGGTGGCTCATTCCTGTGTGTTGTGAATACTCATTCTGGAGTAGATATGAAATAACAGAAAGAGCGTCACTGTGAAAAGTGATTCTGGGAGTACAAGCTTTTTTGTGTTAACGAGAGGGTGCTCCATGAGGAACTGTGAAACACGGAAAAAACAACAACAAAAACAACCACTGTCCAATCTGTATCCGAAGGGAACTGGCAAGGCCTAAATTTGCAAGATGCTAAATTGACACACAGATTATTCTTACGTCTTGCAGATTGTGTTTTCATTGTAAGCCAACGATGATTTTAGTAAGTGGAATCAATTGACACAAAGGAATAAAGAGTGATAAAATACATGACATGTTATCAGTCCAATATTCATCAGCGCCGGCCGAGACCGAGTCTCATTTATCTACAGTGACTCGGAAAAGGACAAAAATTATTTTTGTTTGGGAGCACAGCAGTCTAAAAGACGACAGATAAGTGACATTTATAAAGGTGGAATTTCACCTGGGGAAGATTTTTGGAAGGAAATGCAGGAATTCAGAGAATTCTGGAAAGCCACCGGTGAACCTACTAGCATATTAGAAGTGTATAACCATTATAACTATTTACATTTTTAAAGTTAAGGAAGAATCTAACAAAAAAACTGAAAGAAAATGTCTTCCTGCTAAACTTACCACGAAAAGAAAAGGCAGAAAAGACGGGGACTGAAGCAGGTTAAAGCTAGCTCTTTAAAGGCAACAGCTGAAGGGGCATCTGGTGGAGGGCTGACATCACAAAGGGAACACCTACTCAAAGGAGTCGTGGCACGTCTTGGTTACTTTACAACATCCTGCTGAATTTGCGAGCTCTCATTCGCACTACAGTGTGGCCTGGGCCAGGCTGCATGTGTTTAGTACGCACCCATGCAAACTGTGGGCGGAATCAAAGACAGCACTGAAAAGGGCCAGGCTTGAATCTCAGCTTTGTTAAAAGGCAGTTATAAGTCAGGTTAAACTTGTCTTTACACGGAGAAGGAATTATACAGATCATATCAGAAAATACATCATTGAAAACACGAATTCAAAAATGATTGATAAAAATGATTTAAACGGCACTGTTAAAAGGTTGTGCTTTACAAATAAGCTGATAATATTCAAGTCTGCATTGTGTGACTCGGCACAAGGTGGAATTTAGCCTGGAATGTCGTTCTGATGAGCTCAGCAGGAGATGTTGCTAAAAGGCGGTATGCTTTTCCATTGGTAGTGGATGTATTTGGAGTAGGGAAGTCACGTGACACGAGTGACATCATTTCCAGGCAAGACAAAGCTCGGTTGGCCACTTTTTAGTACCAGGTTTGTACAGCGTAGCTTAAAATAGCCTCAGCAACACTGTTCTAGTGTGATGTTCTTTGCCTACAGCGTGTAGTCTGGTGACAAGGATTCGCAAACATCAGCTCAGATCTAGGAGAGATCAGTGGATCCTCAAACACAGAACTGAGATGCAGTCCCCTGTTTCGCCTGGTAAAACGCAACAAAGCACTCCCCAAGCCTTGTTGCTCTGCAGCCTGCAACGACCCAGATGCCGGTAACAATGGCCTACGCGGAAACCCACTTCCTGTGCGGTAGGCCATAGATAAAACCATCTTTCCTCCCGCTTTTTCCTCCCCTCACCCCCCCGCATCCTCCCTGTGACAGGCTGCGGAAACTCCCGTAGCAGGCTCCTCTGGGGCTGATGCAGGCTTGTCACTGGGGAGCTATAATCAGAGGACCTTAAGGGACATAAACAAACCCTGTTTGGCTCACAAAGCCATTAAGGGCCATATCAACGTAATCTCAAGACGCAGGTAACCTCTCCTATGCACGGGGGCGGGATGTTTATTTTCGCACCACTTGAGTGACAATTCAGGTGTCCAACTGCAGGAGCTGGACGAGGACACGCACTACCGATTCACTTGCGGGCCGCATGACCCGACAGAGCCGGGTCAAGAGTTTTTAAATACCGCCCTGACTTATTCTTAAAGGCCAACAAAACAAAAGGAACACGAGTATCCTGGACCAACACGCCACATCGAGGTTATCGACACCAGCCCGTACTCCTGAGTCAGCTAGCGTGTAGGGGCCCCGCTACGAAAATGACTACAGAGGCTCAGTGTGCTGGTACGCCGGCACAGCCAAGTAGGACAATCAGTTCTGAACTATTGCCGATGTAGTTTGCCTCATTTCAATCATTTCAGCCCCTCACCTTGTATAGTTCCAACCACTTCATCTAACATGGCACTTTGACGCTGCGACAACGTTAAAGATAGGTTTTTTTGAAAGGTGCAACTGCAGTACTGGAAGGCTGTAAACGACCCCGCGTGTCCAGGCATAGCTGTCTGCTGACTCATTTTTTTGAGGTACGGACAAAATAAAACACTATTTCACAAATTGGTTTTCTCGGCTGCCAGAATCACACCCGGCACAGAGATGCGAGAGGCTGCCCATGCCCACGAGTATGAGATTTTTGTTCTTTGATAGAAGTGATGTTTTTATCTGAGCTGGACGTTCTCTGTAGACGTACACGTCTATTGTGATCCCCGCTCCTCCACTGGGTCTCTCTGGTACATGATCAGGGCGATCGGGGTTCTGCGGTACGTGATCAGGAAGATCAGGGTTCTGCGGTACGTGATCAGAAAGATCAGGGTTCTGCAGTACGTGATCAGAAAGATCAGGGTTCTGCAGTACGTGATCAGGGGGTGGGCGTTCATTGCCATCTGCAAATGGCAGAGACAGAAAAGGAAGGCAAAGGGGCAAAAACCCATGCACATCCCCACCAAGGGAAGAGCTGACTGCCAGATACATGTCTGCATTGTGCCAGGGCATGTTGGCGCTGTTCCTGTTTTTCAGCACCAAAGCACCGAACTTTGCCATGAGACCGATGACCAATGCTAACAATCGGGGCTTTTTCGGTCGCTCGGGCAGGTGCTCTAGTATCAATTTTGAGATATTGTCCATCGTCCAGTCAGATGGACTGGATATTAACGAAAGCAATTTAGCTAAGCACCTCACTCCAGCGGGGCAGGGATTTGAACCAGCAACCATTCGGTTACAAGGGCAACACATCCGCACGGCAACACTTGGAGCAGGGAGGGAGGGAATTAAAAAGGAAGAGAAAGAAGAGGGAGAGGTTTATTGTTTTGGCAATGTCAGGCCAATAAAGCACCTCAAAGCCGAAATTGAAAACCGAGCGGCTGTGTAGTCGCAAGTATCCGCAGCGATGCCCTCCCAAAAAAGAACTTTTAATATTGTGGATGGGCCCCGGGGAGGGCGCCTGATTATTTTCCTGTCTGAAGGGTAGTTAATTTGCCTCCAGAACGGTTTTTCTGTTTTATTACATTGTGTCACACAGCACCCTAAGAGAGCACATACAGACACACACGCGCACACAGTATACACACAATATATATTTATATACAGGCGTATTTGCATTGGATTGCGGCCAGGCAGGTCTTCTTTAGAAAGAAGCGGAGTGGTCACTCACCATCCCAGCTGTCCGCGGGCAGGGAGGGCAGGTCTTCGTCAGGAGCGTTGCTGTCACAATCGGCCCCATCTGGGAGGCTCTCTTCCTCCACGATGTGCAGCTTGTCCTCGTCGTCCGAGTCCGATGTGGCTTCCACCGCATTGTTGTAAGTCGTAACTGCGGGACGGAGAGGGAACAGCGGGGGGGATTACTCGGTGCGCCTGGGCGGGAGAACGAGCGGCTCATCTATAACGCCGCCGCATTCACGACGGGCCCATTTCATTCAGACTTTTAACGTGACGGCGAGGGAATTAATCGACGCGATCCGTGCTTCGCCGGTGAAATGATCCGACGAGAACGAAGACCTCAGAAACGCTCCCCGTCCGGTGGGAAGAAACAAACATCTCAGCCATTGGCGGATTGCGTAACACGCCCTCACAGGCTTTCAGGTCTGTCACGCCGCATGCTGAGAGCAGAGCTTTTCATGTCTTTTGTATCTCCTCAGTCAAAACATCGAAGCCAAATAAAATACACACATGAGAAAAAACCAACGCGTGGGTTGTGAAGTGAGGGTCGCAGGCATTTGCACCTGGCCTGCATCCCACACGCAGCAGTGAACTGGATCTAAGGTGGATCATGTTTGCAATGATCGCCAACTCCGCAAGCCAGCAGACTCCCAAAGCACGGACAACTTTTTCAGAGCGCTTTTCTGCAGTCCAACTTTCTTTTTTTAATCCGACATAAGCTTTCCAACCCGAATTAAATTTTTCTAAAGTGTAAAAGCTAAAGATCTTAATTTTTTACCCGGCGGAATGAAAGAGAAAAGTGTATTGATTCAATGCGGCAGACCTGCAGGCTTAATTACCAGGTGAATGTTGAGAAGGAGGAAGTGCTGTTTCATGCTATTTAAAGACCAGGTGATAGAATGGCCTCAACATTGGAAGGGGCTCCATCAGTTAAGATAAGTGCACGAGGGACAAGGATCTTAATGGCTTCTCTCTAATCATATTTAAAGCGATTGTGGAACTATTTTAGTTTTTAAATTCTGGAAGGGGAGCAATATTCCCAAGGTGCACCTCAGGACACAAGTGAGTAGCTGCACGAGTCATTTTCTTGGTTTGGATTCCAGTCCGGTGTAACAACAGAAAAAGCCAGAGGCCGAGAACTACGGCCTGTCCAAGGAAGATGGTTTGTGGCATCCTCTTGGAATCTTAAAATGGTCTCCCTAGGGGAAAAATGTACTCTTGTGATCAAATACCAGCAGAACAATGCTGTTATAATGGGTACATTTGTTTGATAAGGCCAAACACATGTGTGGACTTCATTAATGTGAAATTTAACAGTACGTGTTCGTTATACTCACCGAAATAATTTAACCTCTATATAATTTCTGGTATGGCTGAAAACCAGGTATATTTTCTCACCCTTTTCTCAGAGTTATAATACCCCCCACCCAAACAACCAATATATATTTTTTTATCTGTCGTTAGTGCGTTACATAAGTGTATGTGCATTTATGGCTGAAGACCCGGTCACACTGACCCCAACCGCCACGTTTTTTCCTTAGGCTGTGATGTAATTACTGCCTATCCGTGAGACCTGTCTTCCTAATCCGGTGCACACATTCAGATTTACACAGTCAGAGGCTAAGAAGCGCCGTTCTAATTAAGGTCGGTGACGGGCAAAAATGGGATATTGATTTAGGGCTCCCAAAGCAGAGCGTGTCGCGCCAGATGGCCCGGCCTCGCAAGTGGCAACCCTAAGGCACAGCGCGGAATTAGAATACGCTTTCAGGTGTTAATCTACCCTGACCCAATGGAGCGGAAGAGAGAGAGAGAGGCTGAGACCGTTCCATCCCAAACGCCGAGCGTGCTCCTGTAATACGTAAGCTTTTGGGAAGGCGCTTTGACGCAGAGGAAGGTGCCAGGAATCCATCTCTGCGGCGACACTGATTTATCAGACATTTGGTGAGGGAGGGGGCTCACCTGTGGCCAAGTGCCTGCTGACGCAGGCAGAATGGATGAGGGATGCGAGCCGAGGGAATTGCCGTAATGGTGATCAAATCCGCGGATCTCCGGCAGAACCAGAAATCATCCGGGCCCCTTGCCCCTCCCACGGCGCCGCCCGCCAATGACGTAAACTGTGGTCCTGTCCATCTGCGTGATATAAGGCAACCTTCCCCCACCCAGCCCTTCCTCCGTCTCCTTTCTGTTGAACACAGAGCCTGGGCCTCTCATCCACACTGGCCAACCAGAGATTTCTCCGTTTCTCTCTGAGCTCGCAGAGCCACGCAGAGTGCCAAGCCAACCTACGTGAGGCGTGAAGTCACACGGCCGGCGTGGTGACAAGCAAACACGCCCGCGCTTTCTTACACACCCTCGCTCTCACGCCAGAGTACGGACCCCGGGAGTATGTGTGGGGCTTGGCAGTTGGCAGGGGAGGGACGGCGCCTCTTCTCGTCCCCATCATTGGAACCCCCTCTCGACGGTACCTTTTAGAGCAAATTAATTTGGCTCCATAGTGCACAATCAGCAGAGCGCAGAGCCACACTGAAACTTAATTCATGGAACTCTCCGTCACACTGAAACTTATTTCATGGAACTCTCCGTCACACTGAAACTTATTTCATGGAACTCTCCGTCACACTGAGCTTCTCCGCCACCCCACATCAACTTCCAAATTTACATTAAGCTGATTTAATGCATTTTACGTATGCCCCCCCCGCCACACACACACACACACACATACACACACACACACACACACACACACACACAACCTCCACAGCGGTTAATGGTAATGCTGTTGTCATGATCCACAGGACCTGCCCATTGATTGTAGTCGTGGAGCCCGGGGAAGGGGGGAGGGGGCAGGTGTCGCAGTGGAGTAGTCCATCATCCCTCGCTCGGGATTCACAGCCTCAGGGAAAAATCTTTAAACCTGAACGTGGCAGGGCACCCAAATGCCTGTGTGCAGACGCTGAATAACTGCCTACTTCGACTAAATTAAAGACCCCTTCCATGGATCATGGACGGAGTCTATAAAGGAGCGTGTTCCGTTCGTTTTTAAAAGGCACAGGAAGCCATGAACAGGGCTGCTGGTTTCGTTTCGCGCTCGCAGAGTAATAGAAATAAAACTTCTAGAAACATCCATTTAAGAAGTACTTTAACAGAGCATTGAGTGAGTAAGCACGTGACAGAAGAATTGACCAGATAATTAATCCCTTATTTGAGCCCTAATGAAAAGCTTTATTACCGTGGTAGAGCAGTGTCTGGCTTTGCACTGACAGCAGCCTAGGCCAGATCAACCAAGTGATTTTTCGGAGAGCACTTAGTCCAGAAGACAAATTTGAACCAATTCACAAAACTAATAAAAGCTTTAGAAAAGGCAAAAAAATAAAATATATCTCCCTTTTATTTGAGCAACTCTTAGTCTTTAGTCGATCGAACTGTGTAATTTTATCCCGTGGTAATGCTTCTCTGAGTGGGCTAAAAAGCTGTGGCTAAAGCAGATGGCCCTAACGTTGGTCTGGCCTGGTGAACTGCAACCCGGGCTCCTGCGAGTAACTCCAACTCAAGTTTTTCAATTCCAGCTAGGCTGTGCTCAGATTAGCTACACACCTTATTGCAGAACGCGAGCAGGCACCCACCTGCTGAACCAGATCTCAGCCCATGTTCTTTATTCCCACCAGATATATTTAGCATCCACATTTCAGCGTTTGAGTATTTAAAAGTATTTCTCCCCCCACATACTACTTTCCAGCATTTCAGGAAAATGGCCAATCCAACTCAAAGAAAATCAGGAACAATGGTCTCTGTACACAAAGGGATATAAAAGAAAAGCCCACATCAAGAGGGCTGAATGAGAAAACGATGTCTTCACTGAAAGACACTGAAAGCATACTCACGCTCACACAGAGAAACAGAGAAGAGGCAAATAACCCAATATAAAATCTTGATAACTCAGAACCACTACGAGGCCCTGTCTCCATTCACCACCCAGGCCAAAACACGGTTCCGGTGGTGAAAATAAGCTGCATTAAAACTCATTTAAAAGTGAGACAGATTGTGAAACCACCAGAGATCAAGCTAACAGAGTAATACAGTAAGACTTAAGCGAAGCCTTTAACCGTTCAAATCCATTCCGGGGATCGTACATGGCCTGTGTAGGGCACAATGAGGATGACTAAAATAGCATCGCTCCTAAAGGGCACTGTCCCACCAACTAGAGGCTCCTCTGAGCTGTTGAACACCACCAGGCTTTCTTTAAACCAGCACAGAGCCCCTCAGGAGGTCAGTCCTCGACTGGGGGGAGGAGCTTGGACAGGAAGTGTAGCCAGACACGGTTCATGCGCCAGATGGTCACTGCTGGAGGTCTGACAGGAGGATCCATGGCACCAGCCCCACCCCCTCATCCCCAACCCCCAGAAAAACAAAACAACGCAGCCTGTAGTCTGTTGACCTGCCGAATGTTAGGACAGTGGCCTCCATTACCCCAAGCGTACAACCAAAACAAAACAAAAAAAACCCCAGAGACAGAATTCAGTTGCCCCTATGACTTTGTAATGTACCCTTCCCAACAATGTAAAAGATGGCCCATGTCCGCGCTGAAAAAGACAGAATCCAACCCAACCCATAAAAGACATTTATTCTCACCGGCGTTTATTTGCGCTGCGAGAGGCAGTGGTGTTAAATATAAGCCGGCACTCGCCAGGGAAGTGAGAATTTCCAGGCGTCCCCGGACTGGCCTTGGACATTCAGGGACTAGAGGTTAATGTTGTACGCCCACTCAGGATTGGTGGTAAATAAGGCCCCTCCCACAGTGGGCAGCTGCTGCGCCCGTAGACGTAGCTGTGGGCCAGACATGCTTTACGTGGCCTCCGTTATAAACTGTCCGGCGACCGTTTCTCCCAGCTGAGACAGCCCAGGGTCAAAACTGCACTGACCAAACAGAATGTCGCTGTATTTATATTTTTATCACCGTTTCAACATTAGAGTAACCAGACAGCCAGTCATATTTTTAAAGAAATGCAATGGCATTCTATACACTACGACACACTACGACGCAGAGATTAGACACTTACTTTAAAAATACAAACAATAAAATGTGCTAAATGAAAACACAAACACAGGACACTGGTTATAAGGTGTGACTTTAGAGCAAAGGGTGTGACCTTTTTTTGCACAGAGCCAATGAGCCAGGATCTACCCAGTGTCAATGCCATTCCCCCTAGTCTAAAAATTCAACCTGGGATGACATATCCAGCACACAGAGGCCAGCGTCTCTCACCGGGTACTGTGTGTGCGAGGTTAAGTGTCGGTGTACGACCAGGTCCGCCTTCTCTTCCAACATTAACTTTCGGCTCGCACAGACGCGGCCTGCTTCGCACTCTATTTACGCCAATGTCAGTTCCCCCGGCCACTGTGGGACCACGGCGCGCCACTCTACTGTCCCCCCCCCCATCCCCACCCGAGCCCGGGTTCCGTGGTAATGCCCCCGCGGCCCTCCAAAACGTTTGCAGGCTCTGTTGTGACACCTGCCAAGCCGTGTCAATGGACTGCGGGGAAAGGGACCCTGGCCCCGCTCTTTTGAGTTCATTTACGCTCGGGATCAGCCTCGCCTCGTATAGCGAGAGGGATCCCAAAACTCAAGCTCCAGAACCTGCCCCCCCCCCCCCTCCAAACAAAAACAAACAAGGGGAGCAGCCTTCACCAGTCGCCAGGCATATATTTTTAATTTCTCTCTCTACCCAACTCTACCCAACCAATGCAAACTTTTTACTTCATTTACTTTGAACAAGTATATGAACTATTCTAATGTAGTTCTAAAACCTTTTCAATCATTTAAACGTATGTGGACACGGCTTTCCCTCCATAGCAGAATCCCTTTAGGCTTAATAGCTGCTTGGGGTAATCTTTGAGCTAGGAATGTTGAAGGCACTGCACAGAGTATTGGCCCGGGGTGTGCTGTACAGCAGTCAAACAGGACCCCGCTTGCACTCAACTCCGGGCTGGACCGGCAGGGGACATCAGCTGTCGGCTTAAGAAAATTGGCCGGCCCACCGACGCATCACCTGCACGTCCATTAGAAAAATTTACGGCGGGAGGGAAATTCCAGACGGGGGCTCAGAGCTGTAAATCCCGGGAGTTTCCATTCCGCGGACGCCGGGGGTGACAGCGGAGCTGTCTCCCTGCAGCCTGCCGTCTCTACACTGCTGGGGACTGTTTTACCTCAGGGGGGACGTGGTAGGACTCACAGGCGAGAAAACAACCAAGGAACTGCAGCCTCGAACCTCCAGCCACTCTCGTGCTCACATGACCCTAGTTCATGTGGTGTTTTTTTTTCTAAAGGATGTTTTTCAGAGAGCTTGGAGGACCCCCGAAAGGCCCTGCGCCTACAGTTATGTCTGCGATAAGCTGAGCGCCGCCACTTGGACAGATCCTCTCTTTTAGGGGAAAACAATAGCAGCAGCTTTTCTGGTTTATAGCAGGGGTGCGGTAAAACACACGCAACGGGGCTGCCCTTGCATTGACGGTAAATTCCAACTCTGCTTTTAAACCCACCATGTAGAACCATGCTGCGAGAAGTAAAATAAAGGAATGGCAATGAAATCCCATTGAGTGTGTGTATGTGTGTGGGCATATTTGGGACACACTTTCAAAACAAAACCCAACACACGTTGTAGACTCCTTAAAAATACATATTTTAAAACTGTCCCGGCTACCCAGCTCTAATAGACCGACGCAGACATCAGCCACAGGTCAAGGATCTGTCTGGGCAGGCAGTGATCCGCCTATTTCTCGAAGCTGTAGAGGGCACCATGCTCCCAGAGGACTAAGCAGAGCTGAGCCCTAACCTGTGCCTTGAGAGCATGTTGGTGCATTCCACCCTCGTTATTATAGTATTATCTCCGTTATTATTACATCTTCATTGTAACTCACGTGTACTCGTGTATTTCACTTTCACGTTTTATTCATTGGTGCAGCTGGGGTTAAGTGCCTGGGGACTTGCGTGTAGGACGGGCGAGCTCCTGTCCACAGGTCTGATCCCTCAAACCACACGTCAGTCCGCCACCTTAATCGCAGCACCGACCCAACACTTTACGTCCCTCCCGTCTCGGGCAGAGGGTTTTCAAGCTGAGAAATGAATGATCAAACACCCATTTGGTGGGCCACCCTGAACAGAAACTGCCAAAATGGCACTTCACCACGTGGCCCCAGACCCCAAAGGGTGGTGACTCAAAAGTGCAACGTGACGCGACTGTAAAAATCCTCAATCCTCCAAAAAGTTTTTATCCGTCATGAACTGACTGCGAAGGCACTCGTTATGCTGAAAGTGCCAACCCGGACCTGCGGTGCGTTAGCGTGAGCTAAAGATGCTAATTAGCCTCCTTGGTCACCTCGTCTCTTTTCTAGGCAGCGTGCAAGGGCTCCTCCGAGCATTTCTGATGCAAATGGGACCATTAATCTATCCAGTTTTCCTGGCACAAGCAATGTGTGCAGTCACCCTTTCTCTACAAGAGAACGACGTCATACTCTCTGAGCCTCGCCACACTGCTGAAGGATGAAGAGTTATATTAGTGTATCTATATTTCAGCATGTCAGACTGTGGATCAAATGGTCTTGGAATTGGAGGTTTTGCTTGAGCCACAGTTGATAAATGCTAGGCCCAACACTTACAGTGGGTGAAATAAGTATCGAACACGTCACCATTTTTCTCAGTAAATATATTTCCAAAGGTGCTATTGACATGAAATTTTCACCAGATGTTGGTAA